>CM066239.1:2062915-2330779 GCA_033675125.1 Athetis lepigone | reverse complement strand
AATCTGGGCACCATAAATGTGGTCTGATAGCTCTAACAAATAATGCCTCGTAGTCTCAACATAAATACCTTACTAGATTTTGTACATGAATAACCTTAACAACACAATTTAATTTCCAAATAATATGAACAGAATGTTAGACTTAATACATCAAATATGGGTGAGCTGGAGGTATTAAAAAGTGTTAATTTTCTCAGCAACATAGATCCCTACCACCCCCCCCCCCTCGAATTTTGCCTTGTTTTTAGCCCTTCTGAATTATTATCCCCTGCATGCACTGTTAAATACAACTTTCATAAGGCTGATTACGCATCACTAACAAAAAAATTAGCAGCAACAGACTGGACTTCCAAACTTTCTGAATGTTCAACTATAGACGCCATGACTACAACTTTCTATAAATTTAACTACGGGGAAGCCATAATAGAAGTATTCCAAAGCTAGTATAAAAACCAACAAGTATCCAGTCTTACAGTAATAGTCTTAAGCGACTTCTAAAAGAAAAATTAAAATACAGAAAGCTCTTTAAAAAATACAAAAACCCTTTGGACTACATCACATTACAGACACTCAAAAAGAGATGTGAACCTGCATTATAGTTGCTATCGTAACTACATCGAAACTATTGAGGACTCCATATCTCGAAGTGCGAAGACTTTTTGACTTTTATTAAAAATAAAAAAAGTAACCACCGCCATTCCCTTCTGTTATCATTTCAATAGGAAAGTCTGCTAGTAACGGTCAGGATATTTGAAATCTCTTTGCTAAATACTTTGCATCAGTCTAAACCCAAAGCCAAAGCGTCAGGAGCATCTCCACATGTAATAATTCCGTTCAAATACTCAACAACATAACTTTTACAAACGAAATGGTTTCGAAAGCGCTAAAAATCTAGATTGCACCAAAGGAGCAGGTCCTGATGTATACCTCCAATATAGCTTCTAAATGTTCAAACATTCTTGCAACTCCCCCACAATTATTTTCAATGAATCCATACAAAAAGGTACATTTCCACAAATATGGAAGGAATCCTTAGTCGTCCCTATTCACAAGTCTAGCGACGAATCACAAAATTGCGATTACAGACCAATTTCAATTCTATCGGTTTTTGCAAAGCTCTTTGAAGTCTCTGATACGCCCTTTTTATTACATCACATCTAAAACAATTAATTTCTCTGCCAACATGGTTTTTTTTAAAGCTAGATCAACATCAACGAATCTCATGTCATTTGTCTCGTGCATTGCTTATCATCTAACAACAGGACATCAGTAGACGCTATTTATACTGATTTCAGTAAAGCGTTCGACAAAGTAAATCACTCATTTTTAGTTAACAAATTACAGCATATGGTTTATCAGGAAACATGTTGAAATGGATAGAGACCTACTTAAAACAAAGATGGTCAAGAGTCGTAGTAAGTGGTTACACATCTGATCGTTTCCCACAACATCCGGGTACCTCAGGGCTCTCATTTAGCTCCAATTTTATTTCACCATATTCATTGATGAAATCACACGATAACCTAAAGTACACAGACTGCTTCTTGTTTGCAGACGACTTAAAATTTCCAGACCCATTACCTCCACGCAAGACATACAATTGATTCAAGATGATATAAATAATCTACACAGGTGGTGTATTGACAACGACATGTTCTTAAATACCGATAAATGTAAATGTATAAGATTCACGAGGAGCCCTTCAAAATCGCCTTTAAGTTATAAAATAAATGGTGAAGTATTGGAGGAGTTGAGGTGATTCGGGACCCTCGGCGTGTACTTAGACAATAATTTAAGATTTTACAAGCACATTGAAAAAATTTACTACAAAAGGCTATAAAAATGCTGGGATTCGTAATCCGTAACAGCAAAGAGTTCAAAAGCCTTCTACCAAAAAAACACTATTTAAAACATTGGTTCGATCTGGTCTTGAGTATTGTAGTCAGATATGGTCTCCGCATTATGAAATACATATAAAGCGCTTGAATCTGTACAAAAAAGGTTTATGTGGCACCTTGCTTACCAATGCAATGAAGCTAAACGTCTAAATTCATATGCCTCGCGTCTGAAACATTTTAAACTTGAACAGCCTTCAGGATCGCAGATTGCTTTTGGACCACATGTTCTTATATAAATTACTCAATGGATATATTGATTCTCCAGATCTTTTGCAGAAAGTGAAAATTAATGCTCCAAATAGACTGCCCAGATCTCATACTTATGTACCCTTCTGTCAAACTCCGTCAAAAAGTAACCTAGGACTTTTCTCCACCATCAACCGACTAGGTAAACAATACAATTCCTTAGTCAAGAAAAACACAAGCATTGATATTTTTTCAAACAAATACTCCGTCTTCCGTCGTAACATTTTATCATCGTTCACCACCTAACAATGATTGAGCCTTGTCCTTTAATTCTACGTTCTGCTTAAAATTTACATTCTTGTTGTTTTAACTTTTAATATTATATAAAAAATATAAATCCGACCACAAAATGATGCATGCTGTGGCAACCTATAATTGAGTCTGCACTTAACATAGGATTTCATATTATTGTAGTATATAAATGTAACTGGTGTAAGATTTGTTGGTTGTCCTAAATAAATAAATAAAATAAAATAAATCGTTAAGTGCAACTAAAATTTTAAGAAGCCCAAGAAACCAATATCCATATATCTTAGGAACAAATGGAATAATGTAGCAAACTAAAAGTTTATATGTTTTTATGACAACTCAAAAAAATATATTTTGAAAGCTGAGGTAATTCAATATTCTTTCATAGCTCCATCTATTCATGTTTGGAGCTAAAATATTATTGATTTTAAGAACTCTACGTATCTATCTATATCTATGTCTATCAGTACGTCAATTTTCTAAATCAATTCAGTCAATTTTGAGTGATTGAGTAACTAGAATTCAAGCATATTTGCAATTTTTCACCTAAATCGTATAAGTAGCATTGACGCAGTGATGGAATTTTAAAATCAGTTTCAACATTAAAGATTCACAGATCGATACGATACGAGTACTTTTTAATTCTCTTGGTTCCATAAAGTAAGTCCACAAAAAATTACTTCGATGTAGACGCAAGAATGGTAATATATCAAACTATCTTACACAAAATTTCGGCGGCTGTCCCCGGTCCGTCATATTGTTCTTTGTTCACTGCATAACCGTAGCGCAGAGATGCCTCACCGATTTGTTTCTGTAAGATGTGTAATAATACTCAAAAGTGGTGTCGGTTTAGGTTTTTACCTCTTGACGACCAACCGACAGTCGGTTATTGGGCTGCTATTGTCTTTCTATTGTGTCTCGAATCACGTTTGTTCGAAGGATTAATCAAGGGTCGTTTTAGTATTGTTTATGAATTGAAAGGCTTGCCATAAGCAACGCTAAGAGAAATGCCTTACTTCGCGTAGCGTTGCTACTTTACTGAGAAAAGTATTGTTTGTGAATACGGGTGGGTACGAAGGGACTTTTCTATAGCGTATACAGATTTATTCGTCAACAAAACAAACAGGATAGTCTCAAAATCATAACAAATCCTTACCAAATCATCATAATTATCAACATGCTCGCTTGAGTCGGAGTATGGAAGAAGCAACGTCTGCGCGTCAGCATGGTACGAGATGTAGCCTAACATGTTCTCTAGTCCAGATATATACTCAGAGAGAGTTCGCGTTTCTATCTCTGAGAATGGTTTGGAGCCAGCGTACGTCTGATAGTTGCATGGGTTGCTTGATGAACCGTAATCTGGAAAATGTTAAATATCTTTTATCGTTTAGGTATTAACTTTCACCTACACTGAAAAAAATATTCGGTCCTATCCCGAGTTTTTGTTGATTTTACCAAACTTCTTAAGTTGGCGTTACCAAATTTATTTGGTAGATTACACCTATGTTTTGTTAATTTTTCAAAAAATCTATTTTTTTTTATAAATATTGTTGGAAACTTAAAATTAATAATCCGTGGATCCACCAAAGACTCTCCCGCCACATCTGCAGCGGTTCTACAACTTCTTAAGTTGGCGTTATTTGGTAGATCCAAATAAATTTAACGCCAACTTAAGAAGTTTGGTAAAATCAACAAAAAATCGTGATAATACCGAACATTTTTTTCAGTGTGCGACTGGCGTGGATGTCCAACTTGTGGAAGTTCGACATCCACGCCACAATCTTCCCTTTTGGGGGTAAAATTTTCATAAATGCTTTCTTAGTGGTTTCCTATTTTAGTTCGCCCGAAGAAAGGTAACCTCAACATAGTAGGAAAAGGGCTATAAATATGATCAGAGAGATCCCGAATCATCACATTATAATACTAAAATTATTAAGAGGAAAGATTTGTATTTTTGTAAGTAAAGCTATATTATCCCTGAGTAACACATGCTATATAATATTACGCTATGTCCCACGGGAGCGAAGCAGTAACAAAAAACCCAACGTAACGCGGGCGAAACCGCGAGGAACAGCTAGTCATCAAAACTATAAATAAAAATATTTATATATCGTACTCATCCAGTTGTAGTTCCAATTTCGGTTAGGATCAGCTCCATAGCATCCAATAGGTGACCGCGATCGAGTTTTCCTCCACATTCGGTCCTTTAATTAACGAAATGTTTAAATTAATATTTTCCTGTCACACCGTTACTATTACTATTTAATTATATTTGGTCGCCCGTCATAGGTTTATTTCCTGTACATGTTGGTATGATTTAAAAGTAATAATAATAAATATTTAGTTAATCTAGCCTTTTAATGGATAATTGACGCAATAATAATAGAATTTTACCGTTTTTATATGGAATTTAAAAATCCCATCGCTTAATATAATTAACACCAATTACTATTCAAGCTAATCACCATAAATAAAAAACGGGAAACGGGAAACGACTGTTAATTTTTTTTTAATAACAATGCTCCTACGCATCAATCAATCAAGGGTGGTGAAGATAGACTAGAATATTCCAAAGGAAAATATAAAAAATAAACTCATAATTAGAATTTTTTTTTTTTTTTATTAACCTATACTGTCCCACTGCTGGGCAAAGGTCTCCCTCAAAGCCTTCCATTGGTCCCTATTTAACGCCTTATCTTGCCAATCTTCAATGAAGGACTGCAAGTCGTCCCGCCAACATATTTTACATATTTTTAATTAGAAATACATAAATAAAAATATGCCGAGATATGTTTATACATAAAAGTTGCTAAAGAAATTCAAGGTTCATAAAAACAATATGTGTATAGCAGGATAGCACGAAATGGGAACTAAACGTATCTAACCTTTGTATAACTATAGTGGTAGCCATCAGGATTGACAGTAGGGAAGATATGCCAATCAAACTGGTCTCTCATTGAGGTGATTTCTGGGTCATTGCTGGTCAAAAGTTCATTGATGAAGTAAGTGGTTGTAGCCGGAGTAATCCATTCTCTTGCGTGAATGCCTGCCGGATAAAAAAATGTATATCAGTTTTGGCGCTCTTTTTAAAATATCTGGCACAATTCCAAAGGAGTTTACACAATATTGTGAATATAATTATGATAATATAATAGAAAACATATTTAAATGTTCTCAGTCATATTTCATTTCTTTAACGGCCAGTGTATTCAAATGGTTTTTTTGTTGATGCAAGATCGATAGGCGCCTAAGTAGCATATCAGAATTTTCCGAACAGATTGAGGAAAATGCCGTTAAAAAGAACTACTTAAAACATCTAAAAACCCGACTGTATAAAATCTGAAGAATGAGTAAAAAACCGGTAAACAATATTGCCACTCTTTTCTGGAAATCATAACTTCATCAAAGCACTTTAAAGTTGCGACTTTTAGTGCCTTTTCATTGTCATGCGCGTGCGGTTGCGGGCCAGGCAGCCATGTTCGTTGCAAACCGTATGCAGAACTGCCCGCAGCACCCGCATGACAAAGAAAAGGCCCTAGCTGAAGTTATGAAGCATCATAATATTAGGTACTTATTACACAATACTACGTTTATTTCATAATGTTTGTCGCTTAGACCTAACGTTAACTGATAAATTATATATTTTATAAAAGCATCCTGAATTTCAACGCGGAAACCAAACATCACATATTAAACTACATACTCGTATAATGTAGTTTTGTTTTCTGTTCGTTTCGGTCCCGTATTAATCTATCAAAAATGTGACCGTATGTCAAACACTCGTTATTTTTAAACCACTTCAAAAAGAAGGACGTTTAATTCAACTGTATTTTTTTTTTCTTTAGAAGGCACTTGGCTGTTTTTCGTAAATCGCAAAATATTTTAAAAATACAATAAAATTGAGGTCTATTCATCTCGCCCCAAGTACTGTTGAAAAATAAAATTGGATACTTGCCTGATTCAATAAACATAATTGGTTTGTCCTTATCAGTCGGCGTGTTTATTCGCAGCCCCAGGATCTGTCGGCCTTCGTAACTTTGTCCTCCGACCACTACTTGCGCCCACTGCGGGTGTTCCTGACTCATGTTATGAAGGTAGCCGTAGATCTGTGATTTAGATATTGGGTATCAATAGTATCCAGAAATTATTGGGTTTGTGAACCGTGGCGTCAGAAGCCTTGGGCATGAAGACCACATAACAAAAACCTACTCAGTATTTCGTGTGATCGTATCACATTTATAAGCCTAACCCTCATCAATAGCTTTTTTTTTTTAGAATGGGATATCATCAAATGCATGCACAGTCATGACATCATCATCGTTCTGCATTGCAATCTTTTTAATTGTACTAGGAGATATATTGGTATTTATGTTTAACCAGTGTCTCCCGTGGTTTCTGCTTTATGGTGACTGCTTCGCTCCCATAGGTTGCAGCGTGATATTACATAGCCTATACAACCTTTCCCAGCAAATGGGCTATCTAAGTCAAGAATTTTTCAATTCGGGCCAATAGTTTCTGAAGTTAGCACTTTTAACTAACGAATAAAACAAACTGTTCAGCTTTATAATATTAATAATATACTCACATCATCAACATCGTAGTAAGCAGTCCAAGAGAATCCGTCATTCTGTTGTCTACTAAGTTTCTCGTGACGAATTAGTCTTGAAAAAAAAACATTTAAATATTCAACTATAAAAAAATTACGTAGGACGACATAAAAAACTAATTAGTCTGTCAATTGGATTATCAAAAAATGCCGGATACGTATTTTTTTCGTTTATTCTTGTAAACGAAAATTGACGATACAATGCGATGAAGTTTTGCGTGACGTCACGACTAGGTACATTTTTTACGGAACAGTGACATCACATGCCCTCACTCTGAAATTTGAGAATTTTGTCCTTCTCATTTTGAATTAATATGATCAAGCAAAAATATACGTACATTACGTACGCTACGTACGTAATGTATGTTACGTTAGGAGGGTCTAACAGACGGACCAAACAGACTGCTTTTTTATGTCGTTTTCATCCTGTTCTATGGCTAGTATGTTAGAACACATAAACTTAAAAAAATACTACAAGGCCGCTATCCTACAGCCTAACCAACTTTTAACGAAAAGATTAGACGATTAATTTATATTATTACTATTTTAACTGAAGAATGTTTTATCGACCTGTTATCACCTTGATATTCTAAGTACTGACAATACTGCTTATGCAGTATCAGTTTAAAAATGGTGGGTGAGTAATTTAGAAGCACACACTTTAAGAAAATACTTGAACGTACTTTGTTTCTTGCGGAACTACATAATTAGCTTATATTCCATCTTATCCTATACGAGTAACTAGCGACCTGTTCCACCTTCGCATCGGTGTTCGAACGAGTCACTCGGATGCCCGCGGCGCCGCAGGAATTCCGACGAATTTCATAAACGAGTTTCTCATGCGATAATAAGTATTATAGTTATGAAAATAAAGTTAAAATTCATATGACATTGAAACTGCGTTCCGCTTCGCTGCCTTTCGCCGCTCTTTCGGTGTTAGTTGACCCTAAGGCATATCTACTTACTCAGAATAATCATCGATAATCACACTAGCGTTAAGACCCTCAGTTTTAGCAGCGTGTTCCACGATTGGCACCATGGCTGGCGACACCAGCATAAGGCATCCTTTCTTTGTCTTTGAGTGGTACGGGTGCTCCTAAAAACATAAATATTGAGAAGTAGTCTAACCCTATAAGCGGGTTTTGGTTTGACATAGAGCTTGTGTGTCTTTCTGTTTGTAGTAGTACAAACAGTCAGAAACATATTTTATAAAATTACTCTTTGCGGAACTAAAAACAATAATAATAATGAAATTATTAATGTCGTGATGGCCTAGTGATTAAGGCGCCCGCCTCTCATGCAAGAGGTTGTGGGTTAGAATCCGGGTAAGTACCAATGTGTCTTTTTCAATTCATATGTACTTTCTAAAGATTTTCTTAGACATCACAGACATTGGTGAAGGAAAACATCGTGAGGAAACCTGGACTTGTAGTGAATATAAGTCCGAAATCGCCAATCCACCTTGAGCAAGCGTGGTGATCAATGCTCGTGCCTTCTCTGTACGAGAAGGGGCCTTTGTCCTGCAGTGGGACAGTAAAAAGGCTGGTATTTAATAATATGAAATTAACATTTTGGTAGATTAGAGCTACAGAGTGACAAAATTTAATAGGCTGGGGTGGTTTTTCATAATTTGGGAACGAAGTATTTATCTATATCTATATTTATAGTTATTAGGAGAGGTGTGATGTGTATTTAATTTTTCTCAGCAGCCAATTAAGACACTTAACCAACCCTGACGTCAAAATTACTTACATGATTCTTTTTAAAGTAGTTCATCAGTTTGTCCATTACATCTTCATTTCCCTGTATGTGGTACATTTTATGATTTTTATACAAACTATAATTATCATCACTTTTAGTCAAACATGTTTGTAGTAATGTAAAACTAACAAAAATATGAAATAAAATCATTTTGCGAGTTAACGTATCACTAATCGATACTGCCAGCACGCAGGATTTATATTCAAAAGATAAACGTGTTTACGTATGTTTACATTAGGTATCGTAGACATTCCTTGAATAACAATAATTCTTGCAAATACCTGTGTTTTTTAATGCGTATGTAGAACCAGACACGACATCGTCGATGCATATGAAGTAGCAAATTAAAAGGAAGCTAACTTATATTTAAGGTTCAAACTAAATCAATTCAGTGGTTAAGCTGTAAAAGACAGACAGACAAAGTTTGATGGGCCTGTTGGTCTAGTGGTTAATGAATTTGATTGCTAAGATGGAAGTTGTGGGTTCGATCTTTCCACGATCAATTTTGTGCGATGAGCATGATTGCTTGTTCTGTGTCTGGGTGTTTATATATATATCTATAATAAGATGTATTTATAAATTATAATTAAGTATGTCCTATTGACATTAAACTTGGGCTGTTTTTTATATAAAGTATATATAGTATATATTATAGTATAATAGTATATATACAATGTGTAACTGAATTAATGCACTTTGAGAAAATAGTTTGTTCAGAATCGTTTACTGAATCGATTTTTGTAATTTTTAATATAGGTAATATTTTATCCCAAAAATAATTAAAACTACGTAAACTGCTGTCACACTTCCGCTGTACAGTCAAAACAAACTAAAATGGATGAAATACCTACTACGCTAGACCCTTATGCAAGTGCAACTGTGTGCATGCGTAGATTTGTAATGTGACTATAATTTTCTCCCACAATCTGGACAACTAATTTATAAAAAAACAGTGTTTTAAACAAAATAATAAAAATTCAGTGTATGTATTATAATTATAACATAATATTCTAATTGGGGTGTCTGGTGGTGTGCGTTTATTCAGGGACATGTTGTATGGAAGTATGGATTGGTAGTTTAACAGCTAAATATACTGTAAACTTGTATAGTTTTACGCTGAACAACAGACAAGGATCATCATTACAATGTCAAAAGATTTTATAATGAAAACATAGCCTTTTCCCTACTATTTCGGAGTCAGTTTCTGGCCTAACCAGATTCAATGAGGGTTTGTGCGTATGAAAAATCCGCTAGATGGCAATACGTAGGCGTCAGGTCCAACTGCAGCATGATTGGTGAATTTTTGACATATCTGTCAATGTCATTCCGTTTTATCGACAGATATGTCAAAATTCACCAATCATGCTTCAGTTGGACCTGACGCCTACGTGCTGCCAAAAAACCCTCATTGGATACCAGTATTTTACGTGAAGCGACTGCCTACCAAATCTTGACAACCCAGTTCTTAGGCGACTGGGAACCCTTTAGTTAGATTGGTCAGACTTTCGCCTTCTGACTACCCAAAACGATTGTCAAAGTTCTATAAACGACAATGGTTTTACGTGCTTTCCGAGACACTGGATGCCAGTGATGTCCTAGATAAACTTTAAAAACTACATCATAGAGAAAAATATACTAATAGAGGTTGACAATCCGAATCCAGGCAAGTTACAATACTTGCCCGGATCCGAACTAGCAACCTCTTACATGAGAGGCAGGCAAATGAACTACTGGGTCATCACGACACTACAATCAATACATCGTCAGTACAATTTGTAATGGTAATAATTACATATAACATAAATAATTATGAAGTAGGTATAATATTCAAATGCCGTATGACCTTGATTTACTTGTTACAATTATCACAAGTACGTCAACTTGCAATTCTATTGGCATTACTACAATGTTCAGTATTGCAACACGTGCGGGTTGCATAATTAATACAATATGCACTAACTTTTAGCTGCGGTTTTGTCTGCAATATGCAAGGGCAGATCTAACTTACAACTTCCAAATTTCTGACTTTGACTAGACTTTGACAATATGACCCACCTTGTTGAAGTCCAGTCAAATAAGGAAGTCTGGTAAAATACGAATACAAAATTATAAAATACGAATACAAAATTATAATTTTAATAATAACTGGTAATTATCAGTGATCAATATTGATCCAGACCAGGAGTGGATATAATTCTCATGGTTCAACCTCCCCCCCCACCCTCTTCGGATTTCAGCCATGTGTGAATGCCACAGATCAAAAAACTCTTTATATTTATAACTCAAAAACTGAAATCATTAAATTTCCATTAGATCATTTCAAAGGTACTTTACTATCAACTTAACCAGTTATGTTTCAGTGGCTTAGCTGTAAACGCATACAGTCAGGCAATCATCTAGTTGCCCTTTCTAAAATGTTGTATGTTAGAGAATAATGTGCAAAAGACACACAGCGTATGTGTTCTGCGCACAGCAAAAATCTACGTTCTTCGAATAACCGTCTTCTACGATGTCCTTCTCACCGTTCTGGTTTCCTTAAATCTTCTTTTCCTGTCCAAGCGGTTTTTCTCTGGAATGCGCTTCCTCAGAATATCAGGATGGCTAACGATCGGTTCACATTCAAAGTAAAAGCTCGAGAACATTTACTTAAGGAGTTGGCAGACTCGTCTCACAATTAATTTGTTGCATTTCTCCTTGTATTTATTTGTATCTCTCTTCACTTTGTATATATAGTATGTATGTATATAATTATGTCTGTATTCATGTATTTAAGTATTGTATTATTTTATTTTAGTCCTGTTACTAAAATAAAATACTTTCTGTATTTTTGCACCTACTATGTTTTTGTTTCTGCATCACCCTAAGGTAGACTGGTAGAAAATGCCTAGAGCATTAAGTCCGCCTCTGTACGGTGTTCGTACACAAAGTTTAAATAAATAAATAAAAGACTCTATAAAGTTTATTTTTTTTTCAATTAACTGAAACAGTTCTGGTTCAGTGGTTTAGCAATGAACGCATTTCAAACAAACAGACAGACCGATAGACCCACACAGGTATTTTGTTCTACCCCGCATACTTCAGTACAATGTTGTGAAAGCGAAATATATTATTACAGTATGTCAATGTTAGTGGATGGACAAGGCCATTACACATCTACGTAGATGATATGAGCACTGGCTGCGATACTGGTGGCGATTAGTCACAAGCATACATCATAGGGCAGATTCTTTCTTTTCTACTTGGTGTTTTTCGTCACGCTCCTGACGTTGGTAAAGATAAACGATTACTGACAAATAATAATAAATAAATCCATACTAATATTATAAATGCGAAAGTAACTCTGTCTGTCTGTCTGTCTTTCTGTCTGTCTGTCTGTCTCTTCTTCACACTTAAACCACTGAACCGATTTGAATGAAATTTGGTACGGATATAGTCTGGGTAACGAGAAAGGACATTAGGATAGTTTTCATCCCTGAAATCCCCCGGGAACGGTAACTATTATTCCACGCGGACGAAGTCGCGGGCAAAAGCTAGTAATGAATATCCTCTCTCACACACGGCTATCTGATCCCAAACTAAGCTGAGCTTGTACTACGGTCCTGCCGGGGCTGCGGAATAGTTATAATAGTTACCGTGGCCCTGGAACATAAAGGGCAACCGAAGGAACATGAGTGGGTTTTAGTCAGTAAAAGTCTGACACGCTCTCCCGCCCCGCCCAGAACGGGAGAAGTCATTTGATAATTTCCCACCCACAAATAAAAAGCTTGTACTATGGTAACCAGACAACTGATAAACATACTTACATACTTAATTATAAATACATACATAATAACATGTAGGACAGAAAGGAACGCAAAGACAAGTGTGAGAGAGATTGATGTGTGTTTTGAGTGAACGGTGGCGGTGTTTAAAATAAATAGTAATTAATAGATTCAACGATTGTTTTACTTTGCAAATTGCCATCATTCTATACATATATGAGACCCAGACACATAACAAACGATCATGTTCATCACACAAAGTTTGTCCTGGGTGGGAATCAATTCCACAACCTCCGACTTAGCAGTCAGGGTCACTACTTACAGGACCAGGTGGTCATTAGTCGCAAGTTTCCGTCAAACGGCAGATTTTTTCTTGTATCTACTTGTTTTCATTAAGGCATTCGGCTTCTGACTTTTGTTAATCCAAACTGGCAAATGCTTGCACCTCTTGGACAAGTCCACTCAAATCATTCTTAAAGGTCATAGCTCATTACAGTCACCCGACAGCCACCCCGCACCGACTCGCCTTATAACCGAGGCGATCCGGTGACGCTACGGAGTTGATGTAGTGAGCGCATGCCCATACAAGTCCATTGACGGTTAAAAGGCAATAGGGAATAAGCGACAAAAAGTAAAATGTTCAGGAAAGCCATTCAAAGTTTTAATTTTCAGAAAAACTGATGTATTTTTGTCATTTATTTAGATATCGTGAAAATTGAAACAGTTATAAAATCAGAAAAAATTAGAGCAGTTACTGGTATTTTTAGTTTTAATGATTTAACATTATTTAAGGTGGTTTTTGTCGCTTATAACCATAGCTCTTAATTTTTCAATGAGGAAGTATGGCATAAGCGACATACCGATTTCTCACATCGCAAAGTAAAAACGTATATGAGACTAGACAGTACAATAAGTGTTATAGGAAAAGAAGGATAAGGTACTTTAAACAGTGGATGTATAAAAGATAATAGAGTACAAGTTACACTCGGCTTTCAAAACAATACTAGGACATAAGACATTAGTGACACTCAATGTCACTTGAATTCAACGGCAAAGAAGGATAATCAACATTTAGCATTGCGTGAGTCTAAAGAAATATGGATGAAATGACACCCTAAAAATAATGAATTAGAGCAAC
This sequence comes from Athetis lepigone, assembly GCA_033675125.1. NCBI lineage: Eukaryota > Metazoa > Arthropoda > Insecta > Lepidoptera > Noctuidae > Athetis > Athetis lepigone. Next base: position 2,317,120 of record CM066239.1, on the reverse strand, counting down.
CAACAAGATCCTACATCAGGATAAAGGATAAAATGGGTATTATTAACTCGTAAAATAGGGTAAAGTACCTTATAAGTATTAGGGAGTAGATTTACATAGAAAAAGACTGGGTCCTTACTCTTAGGGTTCCGTTTCAGTGAGTATACTGATATAGGTTAAAATCGAAACCATGATACCTAATTCATTTTATATTGTAAACGGTAGTAAGGTATAACTAACAGTGTGATATTAAAATAAATGTAGGTAATAGGGCATAACCTACATAGCTGTCATAAAGTACTGAATGGTAATAGGATTTAACCGACAGACTAATAAGAAAATTAATTTTGTATATAGGGTACAAGCGCCATAGCTATATTAAATTACGAAATGGAAGTAGGTGATAAACAGCATTTGTACTATTTGAGGGAAAAGCTTAAAAGGCTTAACCAACCAAAAGCTTGACACCCTTATGAAGTAAAAAAGCATTACCGACAATAATCCCAAAATAAATCATTTTTGTAGGGATACAAGCACCTTTGAAGCAAAAATGATCTGATTTTTTGTAGGTTGTGAAAAGTAATACTAGTAAATTACAATTTTTTGCAAGGGCATAAACGCCAAAAATGGCATCGCAGAGCCATGGGAGTAGGCGCATTCGATAGAGAAAAAAAAATTACGTAGGATAGCATATTTAACTCATTTTTGACCAAAATGTCGCTTATCCCCTATTGCCTTTTAACCGTCGATATAAAGAATACTAGCCGCAGGAGGCGAGGCGGTGCGGAGTGGCTGCCGGGTGGCTGTAATGAGCTATGACTTTTAATCAACGTGGTTTTTGCATAAGTATGATTAATATATTTTTTGAACTAAACTCACATAATCAAACAACCATTATGGAAACAATTATCTAAAGACCATATTTATATTAATACTAGCAGCCTCCCGCGGTTTCACCCGCGTTAAAAATGTTAATGTCACTTAGAGGTATGAAAAATACATAGATAGTAGCCGATTCTCAGACCTACTAAATATTTATATAAAATTTAGTAAAAATCGTTAAAGCCGCTTCGCAGGAGTAACTAACATTGTGACACGAGAATTTGATATAAATATATAAGATGAGAGAAACAGAATGCGAGGGATGTTCACACTTTTCCTTAATTATTTACACCATGTAGAGAAAGGTTGAACCGACTTCTATGATCTTTGATTTATTGTATGTTTTTCCGTGCAGATATGCACATGGTACTTATTCAGTGAGTCCTGTTGTTCCTTTGATGTTTAAACAGCAATGAAACCAAGTTAGCCAGTTTTAAGATTTTCTCCAAGCAATATTCATTGTTAGTTATTTTTAAATGAAGTTTTCGGATCTGGGAATTACTGAACGGTAAATAAAGATAATTTAATTCAATACTCATCAGAGTTTAGTTTAGAAAGAGCTAAAACAACACTTGAAGTAAGACAACGTAAATACACAATATACATTGTGCTATGTTTGTTCACTGATTTTGTCTAGAGAGCTCGATGAACGATTCAGGGTTAAGATTTCTTCTATTTACAAGTGCAAGTGCAGTGTACTTTGTTTACAAGTGTAATATAAATAAAAACATTGATGACTTTGAAATGGATTTACCGATTTTGATGACACATGCAGATACTTAAAAAAACGTTCAACTTGCTTCACACGCTCCACCCACTGCACCGCGCCCCGTCGTGTAGCGCGGGATGGCAGATTTTACCATTGCGCCTTCCCACGCATTTTCGCGTCGGCCGTGTGTAGTGCTGGGTGTGATTTCTACATAAATTGATATACTTGCATACAATGGTAAAATCTGCATCCCACGCTACGCGACCCACCGTAGCGCCTAAGAGCTACGGTGCAACAGACAGGTAGACAGACAGAATTATTCCCAATAGTCCCCTCTAGCCCTGTCCTCCGGGGTGACAGCTGGGAATTGTCTTCCCACTTGTCACCGGGGTGACAATTTGTGCTGACTGTTCCCTTTGAAAACTGAATAGAGGGGACAAATGGGAAGTCTGTTTCACAGTTGTCACTGGGGGGTGACATTTGCTACGATTCCTTGGTTTGTTCTCGTTGAGTCACACCATTTTGTGTAACACTGCTACTCAACGGGGAAAAAAAAATGTTTTCCCCGTTGAGTAACACTGCAACCTAAGTATGTATGTTATAAGGTTTATACACATGTAGCGCTCAAACTTTTAACAACCATATTTTCGCGTCAGGGGCAAAAAAAAACAAAAGTAGAATATACCAGAAGCAGTATAGCTGTTAGTTAAGAAGCTTACCTGCTCTTCTAGACAAGTGGCATTGCAGAATAGATAGCGAAACGAAAACGATTGTCAAATGTATGGAGATGTCAAATTGTTTAGCGAATGCTAATGTCAATTCCATACATTTGACAATCTATTCGTTTTCGTTATTCTACAATGCCACTTGGCTAGGCCCTCTGGTAAAGTACTGCCACCATACCTACGTCTGCCACAAAACTGCGTAGTATGTCTGGAGCTATGAAATAATAATAATAATATCAGCCTGTGTTGTCCCACTGTAGGGCAAAGGCCACCCTTTCTTCCTTCCAACGCTCTCTCCTGAGCCAATGTAGCCAGTCCTGCCTACAAGCATCTAGCTCGTCCCGCCATCTTTGCCTGGCCCACAATGTCGTTGAACGCCTGGGACCCACATTGTCGATGAGTTTGCCCAAATTCGTCCGACATGCGGCAAACGTGGCCGGCCCAGTCCCACTTAAACTTGGCTGCTTTTTGGGTGACATCCGCGATTTGTAAATATATAAAAATTAACTATTCTTAACTTGAGTCATGAGGATGTCAAGTTTTTATAATGAAGAGAGAGATAAAAATACATAAATGGAGAAATACAAGCTCGAGTCGCGTCATAGCTTCATAAGAGACGTTCGTGAGTTTTTACTTTGACTGTAAATGCAATATCTAACATATCTATTAAAGTTTAGTAAAGTAAAAGTAACTCTTAAATCCAATTTGAATACGCATTTTAAATGTGAGAATAGATGGATATTTCTTTTTTATTGTTTTATGCAAAAAAATCCGGAGCCGTAACCCTAAGACCCGCTGCCGTGCACTTAACGTTTGAGAGTTATGAAACAGTGACAGGTAAAGGTACACGTACTCTGGCTTAGCTAAAGTACGTACTATGTAACAGTTTAGTCTATTTCTGGCTTTTATAGCACGCATAGTCCGGGAAGCGCGGAGCGGGAGGTCGTGTCAGACTTTTACTGACTAAAACCCACTCATGTTCCTTCGGTTGGCCTTTATGTTCCGGAACCACGAGAACTATTAGAACTATTCTGCAACCTCGAGACTCCTTAGACGGTGGGCCTAACAAAACGCGGGCATTTTAGTAAATCCGTACTAATATTATAAATGCGAAAGTAACTCTGTCTGTCTGTCTCTTCTTCACGCCTAAACCACAGAACCCATGGTACAGATATAGTCTGGGACCCGAGAAAGGACATAGGATAGTTTTCATCCCGGAAATCCCCCGGCAACGGGAACTATTATTCTACGCGGACGAAGTGGCGGCAGACGAAGCTAGTATAAACATAATAATTTTCCTTTCAGAGTTTATTTTAATAATTATATATTATTACAATGATTTTGAAATGGAGCGTTGCTTAGCAAAGTAGGTACCATGAAACTTATTTTCCTCTTCCTCGTCAGCATATGAAGAACTAGCTGTCCCCCGCGGTTTCACTCGCGTTATGTTATTATTTTGATTATTTGCTCCACCACCGTAGATCAAATCGTGATTTTATGTAGTCTATGTATAAAAATTATACTATATTACTGTAGCGTAGTTTTTGTGTGAAAGAGTAACAAACAACCACACACACTCACACGCATATGAACTTTCACATTTATTATACTAGCTTTTGCCCGCGACTTCGTACGCGTGGTTTATAGCTCCCGTTCCCGGGAAATTTCCGGGATGAAAACTATCTTATGTGCTTTCTCGGGTCCCAGACTATATCTGTGCCAAATTTCATTCAAACCGGTTCAGTGGTTTAGGCGTGAAGAAGAGACAGACAGACAGACAGAGTTACTTTCGCATTTATAATATCTATTAGTACGGATTAAGGTAAAATCGTCGTTTGCCTGTCGTAAAATTCGTAGTTTTATATAGAATACTGCAGTTTAAAATTATGTCCAAAAAGTCTGAGTAGTGTTTAGCAAGAGGAATCATGAAATGTAAGCTTATTGTTATTTATTTTTTTTGTTATATAATATACGTTTGACGCATTTTTAATGTAAATACACTAATATATTTCTTTTGAAATTATTATTTCCAACATTATTACAGAAATAAATTATAATATTTAAAAATATAAAAAACAGTAGCCCACATAGGAAACAGGGTCCAAACTACCGGTGGTCAGGGCTCCAGAGAGAGGAACCTCCTAACGATGCGAGCAGTGTCCAAAAGTACTGCCTTTTGAATCAAGCCCTTGATCCAGCCATCCAACGAGAGCCTTAGGTGTTGGGGGAGGCTCTTGGCTATTAAACCATTGGCAGAAAAAAAATATTATTAGGGCCCGTTTGACGATTTCACAATAGACCTTATTTTTTAGACATGTTCAAACATGAAACAGAATCTGTATGAAATGATCTGCCAGTTATTTTAAGCAAAACTTATTAAAAGAATGTAAATCTAATTCTCAATTTTATTTATCTTAATATTTTAGAAAAGAATTTTCTATTTTATTAATAAAAACTTATTTTTCGCTCTATTTCTTTCTTTCTTCTCTAGACAGACTTAGCTAAAATATTTTGAATATTTATTGATGCCTTATGGGGAAAAATGTCTGATATTCAAACATTTAATTTTTATTACTTTTGAGTAATAAAAATAAATTTTTATACTCTTACAATCACTCAAAATCTTTTAACATTTTATTTTCCAGTTTATATTTGGGCATGCTTGGTCCTGGTGACATGGCAATATGCCTTTGCTATGTACTACTTGGGATCGAAGGATATATTTAAACCACCAACTACTCTTCGAGAAGATGCTTATTTTGGCTACAGTATTACTTATGACACATTTAATAAACAGTAAGTAACATTTAGTTTTTCGAGTCACAAAGCTGGAGTCGATGGGCACATAGATCGAAGAACCGATGGCTGATGGAAAAAAAAGGTTCTCGAATGATGGCCCCGTATTCTCCATCCTCTCGATATGTGGACGGATGACCTTGTAAAGGTCGCGGAGAACCGTTGGTTGCGGGCGCCACAGGACCGCTGTGGAAGGAACTTGGTAAAGCCTATTTCCAGCAGTGGACGCTTACAGGCTGTTGATGATGATTATTTTGAAGTAATCTTCCATTTCCCACTGTCACCCTAGTGCAACATTCAGATTAGATAGACCTGCTTTCATTTTTATTTATTTCTATTAGACTTTAAAGGACACTTTTTTGTAACTTTATTGAGTAACTAGCTTTCACCCAAAACTTCACGTGCATGATGTCGAAATTTTAAACGCACAGCCTAAATCAAATCACCAAATTCTAGAAACATGAAACTTGTTCGTGTGATTATTGTGAAGATTAGATAGTAAGGAAAGATTTTTGAAAATTCGTCTGTGAAAGGGGTAAAATAGAGGATGGAAATTCGACATCTACACGGCGAAACTGCGGGCTAAAGCTAGTAGGTACCCAATAATTCCGTAACGTGAGATCACAACCAGGAATGTCTTTGGTAATTTTCAGAATTGTAATTAGCGCTCCAAGGGCTAATGAATATGGAGAAGTATATGACTGCAATATGTACAATCAAACATGCACCAATATACCGAGGTCTATTGTCGAACAAAGTAAGTCTCTATGTACTAGCTGTATGTGATTCTCCTGTAGCTCACATAGGCTTGCTTTTAATGGGTCGGCTAGCGCTGAAAATCAGCGGCGTCGTGAACTCGTGCCTGTGTAGGACCACTGTTATTTATAATATCATTGTATAAGTGTACTTGAATCATGCATCCATGGCTCGCTCTTGAGATACATAAGGAGCCTCTTCGAATATGCCTTACTTAACCCAAGTAATACGGTTCTGGTTTATATTTTTATTTTATTTTATAAGATGATCCTAAGTTGTGAATTTGTGATGCTTTCCAAAAAGTATGGTTTGCTGAAAATGTCGTACTTATTGAAAATTATCCGGACTTTTCCAATAATCCTTATGAATTTATCTTGGGCTTTAACTATAGAGAGATAGACTTATATATAAAAGTGCCAAATTACTTCAGCTATTTTCGAGACTCGTGCTTTTTTTTATTTATACAGATTTAAAAATGTAGTATATGAAAATATAATAATTAGGTTTGTAACAATAATACCATTCGTAATGCGCATTTAAGTATCTTTTCACTGTATACTAAAATTTTGTTTTCTTTCAGGGCCGCCAAACTATGATCATGACTATTGGTTCGGAGCGACTGTCAAAGCTGGAGCTGACTATGTTTTGGCAAGTTTATATACTTTACTAGCTTCTGCCCGCGGCTTCGCTCGCGTTAGAAAGAGACAAAAAGTAGCCTAACTCTCCATCCCTTCAACTATCTCCACTTAAAAAATCACGTCAATCCGTCGCTCCGTTTTGCCGTGAAAGAAAGACAAACAGACAGACAGACAGACAGACAGACACACTTTCCCATTTATAATATTAAGTATGGATAATTAGCTATTCCAAGGGTTCCCAAGCTGTGTACAGCTCAGAGCCGACGTGAATTCAACCTTCTTTTCTTTTTTTCTTTCTTTTGTTTATAATTAAAACTATATTCCATATTGTAAGAATTTAAATTTTTGTTTCTACATTACGTCAGCTCCAGGAAGCGGTGCTGGATGTAGTATACAGACTATCATAATTAAATGAGAAGACGTGTTTTAGTTAATTTAAAATGCCAACTGTTTTAACAAAACGCCAAAAAATAGGAGTTCTTCTAATGTTGCTCCTCTCGAAAAAAGCTCTAAATGTTAAATCTGCTGTACTGTAAGCCTAAACAAGATCAAGCATGCACAACGTTGGACTGCTCTGACGTACGTCCGCGTTATTCACTGTCCATTTGCACGACGTTCGCGGTGGTAGGGGTGCTCGCTGGATGATAAATGGGTCGTACACATCGACTCCATAATACCGTATTACATATGTAGTACAGCCGGTCGTAATAAAATATTTATAATTACGAATTTAATAAAACTTACCAAAAGAGTTTCCACATCTCCAAACATACGTTAAAATCTGGCCGACATAATCAAAAAAACATATGACAGCCATTATGTGTTCAGAAAAATGAAATAAAAAAGAAACACAAATGGCGTTTTAATTTTTTTTGACGTGTGAAGGCCAGCAACCCTTATTAAATAACAAATCAAAATAGGACCAATAAGGTTCTATGGTTTTATGGTATCAAAACTTTTACAAAATATAGCCCTACTTTTTAAGGTTTTCATGTAAGGAGTTTATAGTCTTAATATCTAGTATTACGTGGTGCTGCTGGTAGTTAAAAAAAAATTTAAAGAGAAATGCCATTTGCGTTAATTGTTTCGTTTTATATGTCTCTGGAAATAAAAAAGCTTACCTGTTTTACAAGCACAAAATATGATATGACGTATGGTCTGTTTAAAATTGACATTCGTTAGTTGAACAACTGAACGCTATTCCATCTCAATCACTTACTTTTCTTTATTATGACATTGTTTAAATCCGATTTTGATAAGAAAAGTTATGTTATTCTGTACAAACCTGGTCCTAAAAATGATTTATTCTCACTAGTTCGACTCTTCAGTTCGATCGTCGAACTAGTGAGAATTTTTTTTCTCACTAGTTCGATCGTCGAACTAGTGAGAATTTTTTTTCTCATTTGTTCTACCGTCGAACTTTGTTCGATTCATTAGTTTGGTCGTCGAACTAGTGAGAATTTTTTTTCTCACTAGTTCGATCGTCGATTTGACGTGGTTTTTTGGGGTACTAAGGTCAAAAATGAGGTCAATTTGAGAATCCAAGATGGCGGTCGTAATCTTTCTGTCAATATGCATTATGGGTGTCGTTTCCATGGTTTTTTGGGGTGCTAAGGTCAAAAATGAGGCCAATTTGAGAATCCAAGATGGCGGTCGTAATCTTTCTGTCAATATGCATTATGGGTGTCGTTTTCTTGGTTTTTTGGGGTGGTAAAGTAAAAAATGAGGCCAATTTGAGAATCCAAGATGGCGGCCGTGACCTTTCTCATAATATGCATCATGGGTGTCGTTTCCATGGTTTTTTGGGGTGCTTAGGTAAAAAAAGAGGTCAATTTGAGAATCCAAGATGGCGGCCGTGACTTTTCTCACAATATGCATCATGGGTGTCGTTTCCATGGTTTTTTGGGGTGCTTAGGTCAAAAATGAGGTCAATTTGAGAATCCAAGATGGCGGCCGTGACATTTCTCACAATATGCATTATGGGTGTCGGTTTCTTGGTTTTTTGGGGTGGTGAAGTCAAAAATGAGGCCAATTTGAGAATCCAAGATGGCGGCCGTGACCTTTCTCATAATATGCATCATGGGTGTCGTTTCCATGGTTTTTTGGGGTGCTAAGGTCAAAAATGAGGTCAATTTGAGAATCCAAGATGGCGGCCGTGACCTTTCTCACAATGTGCATCATGGGTGTCGTTTCCATGGTTTTTTGGGGTGCTAAGGTCAAAAATGAGGCCAATTTGAGAATCCAAGATGGCGGTCGTAATCTTTCTGTCAATATGCATTATGGGTGTCGTTTTCTTGGTTTTTTGGGGTGGTAAAATGTCAAAAATGCGGCCAAATTGAGAATCCAAGATGGCGGCCGTGACCTTTCTCACAATATGCATCATGGGTGTCGTTTTCATGGTTTTTTGGGGTGCTTAGGTCAAAAATGAGGTCAATTTGAGAATCCAAAATGGCACCCAAGATTTTTGACTTTAGCACCCCAAAAAACCAAGAAAACGACACCCATGATGCATATTGTGAGAAAGGTCACGGCCGCCATCTTGGGTTCTCAAATTGACCTCATTTTTGATCTAAGCACCCCAAAAAACCATGGAAACGACACCCATGATGCATTATGTGAGAAAGGTCACGGCTGCCATCTTGGATTCTCAAATTGACCTCATTTTTTACCTAAGCACCCCAAAAAACCATGGAAACGACACCCATGATGCATATTGTGAGAAAAGTCACGGCCGCCATCTTGGATTCTCAAATTGACCTCATTTTTGACCTAAGCACCCCAAAAAACCATGGAAACGACACCCATGATGCATATTGTGAGAAAAGTCACGGCCGCCATCTTGGATTCTCAAATTGACCTCATTTTTGACCTAAGCACCCCAAAAAACCATGGAAACGACACCCATGATGCATATTGTGAGAAAGGTCACGGCCGCCATCTTGGGTTCTCAAATTGACCTAAGCACCCCAAAAAACCATGGAAACGACAACCATAATGCATATTATGAGAAAGGTCACGGCCGCCATCTTGGATTCTCAAATTGGCCTCATTTTTGACTTTACCACCCCAAAAAACCAAGAAACCGACACCCATAATGCATATTGTGAGAAATGTCACGGCCGCCATCTTGGATTCTCAAATTGACCTAAGCACCCCAAAAAACCATGGAAACGACACCCATAATGCATATTGACAGAAAGATTACGACCGCCATCTTGGATTCTCAAATTGGCCTCATTTTTGACCTTAGTACCCCAAAAAACCACGTCAAATCGACGATCGAACTAATGAGAAAAAAAATTCTCACTAGTTCGACGACCAAACTAATGAATCGAACAAAGTTCGACGGTAGAACAAATGAGAAAAAAAATTCTCACTAGTTCGACGATCGAACTAGTGAGAAAAAAAATTCTCACTAGTTCGACGATCGAACTAATGAGTCGAACTAGTGAGAATAAATCCTAAAAATAAACATAAAAATGAAAAAGTCATCCAATTTACGTACAGTATACATTTCGGCGATTAATTTTTAGTTATATAGATTATAATAATGTATTTGTGTGTGTAATAAATAAAACACAGTACACAGAGCCGCAGCGTGTGTTTACCCCTCAATCCTACGAGATGGACATGCATGCTGTTATATCGCAATAAGTATATTTTGGTAAAAGTAACCAGTCTCTACAGTACCTAACTTACTTTATTAAGGCAAAATCCATACGAAATAGCAGCACTTTTATTTAGAACAAAAGTCACTTCATTTCAATTCTAGGGCTGGCACGACAGACAAACATCGCGTGCGCTTCTATAATGAAATTCTACAGTTCAATTGTTGAGCAAACACGGAATTGAGGACAACACTATTCTGCAATTGTACAACCCCTATAATTGTGCTTGTATTTTCTTAGAACTATACTCTTATTTGTGGTATTGTTCAGTTTGAGGACGGTGAGGTTTTGACTAAGACAATGTGTAGCCGTTTTTTTTCTTTTTTTTTTTGGAGAGTGGGAACTCATCATTTGACTTCTCCCATCCTGTGCGGGGCGGGAGGGCGTGTCAGACTTTTACTGACTAAAACCCACTCATGTTACTTCAGATGCCATTTATGTTCCGGGGCCACGATAACTATTATAACTATTCCGCAAACCGTAACTATTCCGCAACCCATAACTATTCCGCTACCCAATGAGTAGCCTTAGAGCCCTTTCTTTGTCATGCGGTTGTGGGCGAGGCAGCCATTTTAGTTGAGCACGCATTCGTACCGCCCGAAAATAACGCAATACGTGCCGTTCGCAGCAAACAGCTGGCCCGCAACATCATCATCATCATCAGTGTCATCTGTAAATTACGCTTAATATTGGTCAAACGACATTTTTTTAATCTGTCTTGTAGTTCAAGAGTTTAATTATTACAAACAAACAATTATATCTTTTTATTGGAATAGAATATTTTTACTTTTTTTATGAGTAATTGGTGTCTGCACTCATCTCTAATATTATTTAGGTATAACCACAGATTACTAAATAGCTACGTAAGTATAACACTGTTTATATTCAGTACCCACAAAAAAATCGTGAAATTGTCTTTGTTGCGTTTATAAATAAATGAGTTAATAAGATGAAGGAGACAATTTTTTTTGGTCCCACTATTAAACGGTTACGTTTATTAATAATTTTACCCATGAAACAAGTCATCACCTTATTATAACTAACCCACTAAAAATTATATAGATATCTAACGGGAATAATGAAATAATAGTAAAAAACTATTACGGAAAAATGCATGTTGAGGAGCGTTTTTACATTTATTTCAACGTGAATTTAAATATATTATGTGAAACGAAACGTACCTAATTAACATTCCGTTGTAGATGCTCTGTGGTACAGTTTCAATCAGTTTGACACTGACAGACTACATTATTAAGCTAAGTTCATATGACCGCGCGAAACCGCTCTGTACCACTAACCGCGCGGTACAAGACCAAAGTAAGCAGCAATTATCGTAGACATTACCGCGCGTTCTACGTTCATTGAAAAGCATTCTTGCATCCTATTTTAAGTGAAAGACTTTCATTTAAAATAGGATGCAAGAAAGCTTTTTTATTGTCTTTGTCATTTTCTGCGACGACTCAGCCTTCGGTATAAAATCCATAAGCAAATTGCCCCCTCCTCAAGCAACATTGACATCCGGACTGGTATGCACATCATCATGCGAACGCCTCAACCACGCGCCGACGCGCGGCTTCTCGCGGTCATGTAAACTTAGCCTAATAGTTTCCAACAGTTTTCTAGATAGTCAGATAAGTGCTTCTTCTGTTCTTTTCGTATTTTTATTCAATAGATGTTAGAAAAATGGCTTCTGGAGATACAGTGCATAATATATAAAGCTGTTGTAACAATAAAATTGTACAGCTCGATTTCAACGAAATGTGCAACAACTTTACTTATAAAAGCATTGGCGTCCACAGTAAAAGAATAATCGAAAAAAAATCACACCAAAGCCAGGTTTTTATGTCATTTACACCTATATTATTATTGAAAGTGCACTATTCTAACATAAAATACAAAGGAAACCTATTCACTCATTAAATAATCGCTCTTGTGAGATTTTAGGTCATTATGAGAGTCATGTTTTTGACTGTCGTATTTCCCAGTATTCCGCGTGGTACTTTCTGGCCGCGCCACAGTCACCTTCTAAATCGCAGTTAATAAGAATAAATGTACATAATATGTTCATTATTGTACGAAAAGAATTAAAAATTGTACTTGAGAGATTCGCGAGATATTTAACAAAATCGGTGGCGCGGCCAGATAGCATGCATCCTAGCCGCGCCACCGTGTACACTGCAAAAAAATGGATATTTATGTGCAAACTTAATGGTAAACAATTGTACGACTTTTGTTTGTTCTATTGATGATTAAAAATACTGCAAAAAGTCATTATCTATATGAATATCGAAACTTCAAAATCGGAATAATCGTTACGTGTGGTGTTTCAAACACAATTATGTCAGCAATGATTATGTAATGTTAAATGTACGGGCAAATGTAAAGAATGCAATTGAGAGATAACTGTACTTACAAGAAAATCGGTAAATCAGTTAACATAAATTGTATTTTTTGTAAAGTCGATACAAACCTGATACATTCGAAAAAATAATTTAAAGGAACAATGGAAAAAGCCAAAGAAGTCATTCTGCAGGACTAATTGGAGCAATGCAATCTATACTAATATTATAAAGAGGAAAACTTTGTTTGTATGTTTGATTGTAATTTGTAATGAATAGGCTCAAAAACTACCGGACCGATTTTAAAAATTCTTTCACCATTCGAAAGCTACATTGTCAACGAGTAACAGGCTATATACACGCTATGTCCCACGGGAGCTAAGCAGTAACCAAAAACCTAACGTAACGCGGGTGAAACCGCGAGGAAGAGCTAGTTTATTATAAAGAGGAAAGATGTTTTTTATGTATGAAATCGATAAACTCTGAAACTACAGAAGTGATTTCAAAAAATATTTCATCAAGACTACATTAGCTTTGAGTAAGAGTGGATAAACGCCTTATACTGACGGAAAAACTGGCAGCAGCAGCAAACAACCTGTAAACCGATGAGCGAACCACTAAGTACAGTGTAGATTCTACACGATTAGGTAAGGTATTACAAAGAGGGAAAATTGTTTTTTTTTTGTAGTAATTCTTGGTATGAACCAATAAACTCTAAACCTACTGATTATATTTTTTTAAATCTTTCACCACTAAAAAGCTACAAGATCCCTAAGCACAGATTACTGGACCAGGACCGCGTCGACGGCGCGTTAGTGTTCCACGCGCGCCTCAAAGAGAAGGAGTCAGCACAGGAAGGGGCCTAACAGGGCCAACGCCTGCCGGGGTTGCGGAATGTGTATCGGAATGTGTATGTGTACGTTACGGCTCGGCTCCAGTAAGTCGTAGTGTAAATTGGTCGGATTGGAGTATAACATTTTTCGATAATGTCTTTACTATAATCTATACTATTATTACAGAGCTGAAGAGTTTGTTTGCTTGTTTGGTTGAACGCGCTTATCTCAGGAACTAAAGGTCAGATTTGAAAAAATCTTTTAGTGTCTTATAATCCAATTATCGAGGAAGTGTTTAGGCTACATAAAATGGTTTAGGCGCATTAGGGCTGATTTTCGTTTTGGCAACCGACTCCCAAACGGACTACTTCTCATTATGGCTTCTTCTTATTTGGGCTACTTCATGCTACGTCTTTCAGGAGCAGACAACAATCATATACGCGGGTGTATCCGCTGGGGACAGCTAGTTGATAATATTCCGCTAAACCTGTTTCAAGGCAGAAAAATATACTTATACAAATATACTTATAGAAAAATATAATATATTTATCATGTTGCGGAATGTTTATAATAGTTACCGTGACCCTGGAACATAAAGGGCAATCGAAGGAACATGAGTGGGTTTTAGTCAGTAAGAGTCTGACACGCCCTCCCGCCGCACCCAGGACGGGAGCAGTCATTGGATGATTTCCCACTCACCAAAAAAAAAAAAAAAAGTAGCCCTATGTAACAAAGGCTACTTCTGACGTAGTTCGCTCGGAAAAACGTGTAGCAGCGGGTGAAACCGCTAAGCGGACCGCTAGTTTAAAAGAAAATATTAGTAAAAATTTTTTTATTGTGATATCTGAATGGGGAAACTCGAATGGGACGAGGAGTGATCGTCCCGGTTCTTTAGTCTATACAAAAATCCCGGAATTTCTCGGGATTTTCGGGACCAGGATTTCCCGGGACCATTCCCTAGTATCAACTGTCTGCGGAGATGCCTCAATGATGAGCCGGGGGAATGATGTCACCATACTGAGTGGTTTCCGATCTCAACAAAGTGCTAGTTGTTTTGAGAGGGGCTAGGCGGGTTAGGGAGAAGTAGCACATTCTGTTGCAGGGCATCCCTGGTCATCACCTTCCTTGACCTTGACATAGCACTTCGGTTACTCAGCAAACACAAGTCTAGTAGTATTTTTAATTTAACAATACATAAAATGTATAAGAACAACGATCGTAACTGTCTGATAGTTCTGCCATAGTCAAAGTAAGTAGTATTTTAGTTTCGGTATTATTAAATTTATCATGCAGGCAATGACTTTTACACTATTCTTCATTACCAATAGAACAAACAATAGTCGTACAATTGTTTACCATTAAGTTTGCACAATTTATGTTAACTGATCTACCGATTTTCTTGTAAGTACAGTTATCTCTCAATTGCATTCTTTACATTTGCCCGTACATTTAACATTACATAATCATTGCTGACATAATTGTGTTTGAAACACCACACGTAACGATTATTCCGATTTTGAAGTTTCGATATTGATATAGATAATGACTTTTTGCAGTATTTTTAATCATCAATAGAACAAACAAAAGTCGTACAATTGTTTACCATTAAGTTTGCACATAAATATCCAATTTTTTGCAGTGTACACGGTGGCGCGGCTAGGATGCATGCTATCTGGCCGCGCCACCGATTTTGTTAAATATCTCGCGAATCTCTCAAGTACAATTTTTAATTCTTTTCGTACAATAATGAACATATAATGTACATTTATTCTCATTAACTGCGATTCAAAATGCGACTGTGGCGCGGCCAGAAAGTACCACGCAGTATTCCGGTTACTTAGAGTTTTGCTAATATTGCCACTGTAATCTAGCGATTATAAGGAATAAACTAACGTGCATTTCATTAATAAATGCCACAATAGGGTATTACACTGTATAAGAGAAAAAATATAAAAATATATTATTGAGGTAGCTTAAGCAAAAAGCAGCCGAACAGTGTTTGTTTTAGTTCATAAAACTAGAAAATATTTTTTTAAATTCAATTCAAAGTTTTCAGTTTTTTTTACCTGTTCTTGAACACACCGAAATACAGACTATAAGACAGTGACAGCTGTCGACTGTCAACAGTGTCAACTAGACGTCACTATTTGTTTTATTTATAACCTCCTAATACGATCTTTATTATAAAAATATACTTTTTCGTGGAAGTTATTGTGAAAGATATTTTAGATGGCTAATGCACATGTGTACTTACATCAAAGTGATATTTACAACAACAGTACAAACGGTACAAACGGGTTTTTATGGTGTAATAGTTGGAATACTCTTCCCACAACTTTTAACTAAGTTTTTCTTAAATTTGAATCAGTTAACACTAGAATTCACAATTATTCCGATGTTTTCACACTTGTGTTCTTGCATTCCGAAACGCACACCAACGGTAAGTCGAACAGTAACTAATTTTTGAGATAAAAACAATAAAAATTATGTAAAGTGTCACAGCACGTTTGTTTATTTACATGACGTAAGGACGTCATATCGCCAAAGCAAAACCACGCCCACGGCGTTTTCCGTTTTTCGAAATTTCCGCTCGAAATTTGAAAATACAATTTTTAAAAGCGTTTTTAGGGTACTTAGCGCTTAAAAAAAAATTTAGGATTTTTTTTAGTGGTTTCTTAGTACTGTAGGAGTTATTTGAAACACTTAAAAAAAAAGAGTGTAATACCCTATTTGTGGTGGGCCTAATCCCCGAACAAAAAAAATTGTCTCCTTTAGATTAGGAAACAAACAAACTAATCATGTTTATTATGTTTCGGTTCCTACGGATTGTTATTAGTTTTTATTACTCGTGTGGGGCATTTTTTATTAAACTTCTCACTTCTCGTTCTGTTTAATCTATTTTTTTTTTCAATGAAATAAATAGATTAAACGCAAACACTACATTCTACACGATATAAACATCTATTATTACAACACTAGAACCTCGCTAGTGTTGTAATAACTTGATGGCGTAAATTGACAGGCCCGTAAAACCAGGTTCATTGTAAAAATGTGCTGGTCGTAAAATAAATCCTTATTACCGACACCTGGCGCTGGCGACATCATATGTAGCTGTACGTTGTTAGGGCTGAGTAGCATGACCTACAGGGTTATTACCTATGAAACAGCAATCAGCAATATTTGCGCAATGATCGCGCGGTCAAAAAAAATCGTATTACGTATGAACCGATTGTTAATCGCTCGCATTAGAACAATCAGTTCTAATGCACTTATTGCTACGATGACGATAAAGTAGCAATCGCTGGAACTAATTAAATATCACCTTTAACAATAAAAACTTCACTTTGCTCTTAAAAACCATACTAAATTCGAAACCACCAAACGAAAAATGCATATTTTAGTTAACTGATTGCTCCACAGAGGCAGCACTATCGCTAGATTGCTACTTGACATGACGTATTTTGAATTGACGTTTATATTGCTAAATTATCGCAAACTGACGTTTATATTGCTAAATTATCGCGATTGCTCGGCTTCTGCAAGATACGTAATCCCAGTGCAGCAGGTGTGTAGAAAGTGATTGTTGTAATTTCTTCCCTAAAACAAATGTAGTGCTTTGTAGATCCCGTGAGATTTTGTGATTGTGAGAACACGTTTTTTAAATCAGTGGGGAAAATATTTATATGACTCGTGACACAATAGAAAGACAAGAGCAGCCCGACAGCCGGCTATCGCTTGGTCGTAGAAAGGTTAAGTAGCTGTCCCACGTCCTAAGGTCTCTTCTGATAGAAAAAGTAGGTGCATTGATTTGACCAACAGATTTGGACTTCCTTACGATATTTTTCTTCACCAATATCTTTGATGTCCAAGATAAACTTTCAAAATACATATTAATTGAAAAAGTCACACAGGTACTTGCCCGGATCCAAACCCACAACCTCTTGTATAAGACGTGGGCGTCTTATCCACCAGGCCATCATGACACAAATGAATAACAAAGAAAAAAAGACGAATGATTGAAGCCATTTTCACATCAATAAGAGCCATTAAGAGTTCATATTTTTCTAAAACACTGCTCAACAACGCGAGGGGAGTATGGAGGGAGTAGAAGAAGGGGAATTGGGAGGAACGAACACTTTTCACATCTCTCTTGTTAGCTAAGTGGTTCCACCGTTTAGTTGCCATCGCGACATATTTTTAATCAAAACAATCGTTCAAAATTGTCACTATTTTTTTTGAGAGGAATTTTCCCTTTAAGTGTTTGTTCTTAAAATTGGACAATGCATTGTCACTTGTTGTAATAAAGAAGAACGTATAGCTTACATGGATTTTTATTAATTTGAAGTTTAACAATCTGTACGTATTATTAAAAACGTAACGCTTTAGGATCATTCGTGCTTGTCTGCTTGCCGGTCCGTCTCTTCTTCTGATCCGTGTAAGTAAAGAATAGATAAATGATAAATGAAATATTTATGCCAGTATGTGATCTAAATTTAGGCAGATGTGTAACGTAAATAAAAATAGAAGTTAATATATAAATGGCATTTATATAAGGATACGAAATGAAAAATGAAAAAGTTCAGAAAAAATAACGAACAAAATAATAACATCTTCCAAAGACGCGGATAAAACCACAGGGACAGCTAGTGTACGAAAAATATAATAACAACAACAATTGACCAACATCATTATATAAGCCGTACGAGCAGTTATGCCAACCTAGCGATAAAGAAAGGTCGAATATATTCTATAACTTGCAATAAGAATCAGATGGGTCCTCTTGTAATTGAAGTTGTTTCGATGTCAACAATTTTTGCCTCCATTGTCACAAAAAAATATACTTAGACTGCCATTTTGTTTTGCTCAGATTGTGTAGCTTATATAGAAAACAAGTTATTTAGATTTTACGTTTATTTCGGCTGATTGGCTGATTAGAATTTTTTTTTAGTTTTATTTTTTACAGTTTTATTGGGAACGGATCGCGTACAAACCATAGATCGCTAACGTGTTTTAAATGGCCTCCCAGCTTAAACGAGACTGGGCTGGACATATTTGCTGTATGAGTAATGAGCTACAGGCCCGCGAAGCTCTAAATTGATGTCCCACTGGGCCAGACAGGGCCACCAGAGATATGGCGGGACGAACTGAATGGCTTCCTTAAGGATGGCATACTTCACTTTTTTCAGGATTTTGATGTTTTCAATTAAGATATATTTCATAACAAATTCTTTTGATAGAATCACGTTATTTATTTGAGCCATATCACATAATCTTCAATCAATTTCTAGGTACTCGGTAGTTTCTACATAAGGCTCATTACCCTTATAGCAAATCAGTACTACCAAAACCGAACGTACACTATTGTCTCTAATTTTAACAGACCTACATCGGCTACTATACCCCAAAACTTACCAGTTGCCTTCTGGTCCCAAGAAGACAATAGCAGTAGCCTTGCTGTAGCCCAAACTTGTCCCATCAATCATGATCAAGGACCTCAAAGTTGTGGGCTATTGTGGCGCCCCCTACCGCTGCGATTATCCCGTTTATTATTGTTTGGACTCTTTTGTTAGGTTTGCTAAGGGTTTTATCGCGCGCGTCTAAGAAAAGACGAAGTGAAGCACTAGCTATGCGCTGTGGTTTCACCCGCGTAAAGTTTCGTTTTTGGTTGTGGTCCTGTGGGTAGCTTCATATTTTATAGCCTTTAGAGGTATGAGGTTAGGCCGTGCGGCGGGCGTCCGTCGCGGGTGTCCGTCGCGGGCACCCGCGCCCGCGCTGGGCTCCGTCGCGCCAGTACAATTTTGAACGCGCAGGTGTACTGATTTCCTAGAAACATCTCCGCTCGCGTGCTATCACGGACACCCGCAGCCCGCGCCGCGTGCGGCGGGCGACCCGCTGCACGCAGCGCTGATCTATGAGATTATATGAAACAGCACGCAACCCGGGCGCCCGCACCGTGCGCACGCCTAACGCAGCGCACAGCCTTAAGGTTTCCCCGGTGAAAAGGAAATTTTCTGACCAGACAAGTGTTGTGTCTGACGGGTGATTGCATAACAGTTGTTTTTAGGATTTGGAAACGAGTGCTAAGTATATCTCTCGCACATTAACTATGGAATTGACAGAGTAAGATGGGTCATTAGTCGGTCCGAGGCCATGCAATGCTTTTAACACTTATCTGTTAAACGCTGTCAATATTTTTTGGTACTCGTTTGTTACAAAAACAGACTATAATAAATGTCACGTCAAATTTTGATTGCGTGGAGGATGTCGATTGTAAGTGTCGCCAGATGTCACCACAATCAAAGAGCACCAAGTAAATACCACACAAATATTTTTTTAAGGTTCAGAAGTTTCTGTTCAAACAAACAAACAAACTCTTCAGCTATACAACATAAGTATAGATTAGTATTCGCGGCTTCGCGTGTATATCGCAAAAGCTTTCTTTTTTATCTGCAGCACGTCCTTACGGAGTAAAGGTAATGTATAATTTAACGGTTAGAAATGGAAATAAGCGATTTGCACATCATTTCTGTACCTATATAAATAACTGTTAGCAATTGTCTTCGGCTGTTATCGCGTGAATACACTAGTTTTAAAACGGCGAATTTTCGTAAAAAGTTCTTAAAGTACTTTCAAAGTGGTCAAAGGCAAAGTTTAAAATTTGCAGCCTCAGCTGTGGTGTAGACTCTGCGTTGATGAACGAGCCAAGCACATGTAATCTTTTTCTATATATTAAATATATTACCTAAAAAACTGAGCGTCGTGATGGCCTTGTGGATAATGCGCCTGCCTCTCATGTGGGTTCGAATCGAATGTGACTTGTTCAACTCATATGTGCTTTATAAACTTTACCTTGGACATCACTGAGATCTCGTGCCTCGGAAAGCACGTAAAGCCGTTGGTCCCGGTTGTCATTCGTAGAACTTTGACAGTCGTTACGGGTAGTCAGAAGCCAGAAAGTCTGACCAGCTTAACCAAGAGGTATCGTGTCGCCCAGTTACTGGGTTGTGGTATCGAGTCGAATCCGGTTAGCCTGGGACCCGACCCTAACATAGTTGAGAAAAAGGTAGGGAGATGATGACCTTAAAAGGTAAAATTGTAGATGAAATTCTATATCCACGCGGGCGAAAGCTAGTCCGAAATATATCCCATGACACCTAAAATATACTAAAAGAATCAATTATAAAATTTATTATAAGAGCGAAGCTAGGTATATTATTATTAAAGCATGCAAGTGAGCGCCAGGAGTGAACAACTTAAGTTCAAATGAAGGAAATAATACCATTACCTACCCATAAGGTGACAGATACAAAAAAAAACATAGCATAACATCTAAACGCTTCACATAGGTTGGTACTAACAACGAAGACAAAAATATGCTATGAACTATTCGAAATCAGATTATACAAACAACGGAATACCAACTGAAAAACGTTTGTAGATTTTTAACACAATTTGAAACTAGCTTTTCTCGGGATATTTGTATTGCTGTTGGCAAGCGCGCCATTCAAATATAACCGTTTGTTTATTAAAATTTTTGAACGTGATTTTGTCGAAAAGAGGGCTATGTTTATATGTGTTTCTCTCATTCGCTCTGCAGCCTAAATGGTTGAGATGGCATTGAATTTGTCTCAGTTGTGGTAGTGACATAGGGAATATTAATTAGAAAAAAAAGGAGAAATAAAAAAAACGCAATTGCAATTTCGGAAGTTGGTGGCAGTTACATAAAACAGAAACAAAGCCAAAAAAATCCAGGCTTCCCTTCTATAATTTATTATTTTATTTAGCTTGCACTGTATGTATGTTACAGTGGAAAAAGAAAACAATAAGAAGTAGATATCTTCAACCGATTGAGATGAAGTTTTAAATACACGTTTAGTTTGGCTGACAATGCACGATATGTTGTGTGACATCATTCTAAATCCTATATGGCGAACCATCCAAGATGGCGGAATAGTGATTTTTAATGAATTTCAACAATATGGGTATCAAATGAAAGGTCCTGTTTAGAGTAACTCGAAAAATAATTTGGCGTCATTCTATATCCAATATGGCGGACCATCCAAGTTGGCGGAATAGTGATTTTTATATCACTTCTACAAGGGTATCAAATGGAAGGGATGGTTGGGATCAAATCAAAAATCATCCAAGATAGAGGAATAGATTTTTAATGCACTAGTGCAATAATAAAATATGGATCTGGAACACTTGTGCGCAAGACATTTCCGCGAAAGACACTTGCGCGACTGGATGTTTCTGCGACAAAACACTTGCGCGAAGCCCTTTGCGCGACGGCCACTTGCGCGCCTGATATTTCCGCGAGGGATGTCACTTTCGCGGCCGTGACATTTCACGTAATATGTGTCATTGGAGTCATTTTCATGGTATTTTGGGGAGCTGAAGTCAAAAATGTGGTCGATTAGAAAAAAAACCAAGATGGCGGCCATGACATCCCTCACACAAAAAACCTCTTACGATAAATTGAAAAGTAAGCTCCAAGCTGAAAGAAGTTTGACTTGTGTAATTTTGCGAGATCGGTGTCATCAGCATTGGTCTGCGACCTAGATCTAGAAGAAAGAAATAGACTGAGAAACCTGGCGATCGATAGCTAAAAAATTAATTAGAAGTAAAAAAATAAGTTACTATCTTATAAACTGAATATAATGAGGTTACAAGTTAATAGTTAAAATTTTTGAGGAAAAATATATTTTCTTCTTTTCAGAGCGTTAAAAAAGCTTTTTTGTTTTTTTTTTTTTACTTTTTATTCATCTATAATACATGAAGGCGCATACTTGGCGCCATAGAGATTGAAACCTTATTTAAACATTGATGAGAGTAACAACACAGTTGTCACTCTCATGGCGGAACGTCATAAACGTTAACAGCCACCGTATTCGTGGAGTTTGGTAAAACGATAGCGTGGTCCTAGAGGGTTACGACGGATCGCTTACGACCCAAAACTAAACCCATTTTCATCTGTGCAACATAATGTGTGTGATTTGTGTGAGTGTTGTGATTTACATAGAGAATCGTGATAATAAGGCTGCTCATCGAAGACGTGTCTACTTATTCCCAAATTATCGTGTCCACTTTAAGATGAATGATTCTGATATCCTTTCCAATCAATAATTCTGGTACCCATGCGTCTTTATACATATTAAAACTTCCTCTTGATTACTCTATCTTAAACTTGTCGCCCAGTAACAGATGGGCAGTGAACAAAGACTAGCTGTGAAGGTCTATAGGCAGTCGCTTCACGTAACAGTGGTATCTAGCTGAATCCGGTTAGGCTGGAAGTCGACCCCAACATAGTTAGGAAAATGGCTAGGAGGATGATGATGACAAGGGGGGTAAATTACCACTTAGCATATCTAAGTGGTCTATTTGTGAGCAATATATTGAGACCCACTTAACATACCTGAGTCTCAATATCAATTCTCCTTAACCGTACGACACAATGTTAATTATAATAGCCACACGATATAGTTCTAGCAAATTGATCTATATCTATGTTAACACAAATGAATCTAGTAATTTGAACCATACATTGTTGAATTCAATTCAAACTGAGTTCTATGTTAAATTGGACATTTGATAAGTGATGTTTCTGCAAATACAGCAGGAAAATCGCTTATCAAAAATGAATGAATTTCTTAGCCTTGTTTCTTGGTTGTTTATTATTGGTATTATTTTCTTATAGTTTTATAAGTATTAGATATCGTTGTTATATTATTTTCTGTAAGTAGTTAATGAATACATATTATATACAATAACATTAAACCACACATACTACATACTTACAATATTTTTCAAAAGGCTTAAAATTAGAACGAACGTGAGGAACACTATAATAAAAATATTGTGAAACAAATATTGGTCTATTGGGGGAATAAAACCATTATTTAGTGCTTGGCGGGAGACAGTGCTCGTCCTCTTCTTGCATGCCTTCCAGGATCTGCCTTCTGTCTTCAGTTGCTCCATCAGAGTTAGCACGACTCTGCGACGGCATCGTCGAACGCCTCAACTGATTAAAGAAAAGTATTTTTTACTAACGATATCCGTACTTTTCCGTACTAATATTATAAATGCGAAAGTAACTCTGTCTGTCTGTCTGACTTTCTGTCTGTCTGTCTGTCTGTCTCTTGTTCACGCCTAAACCACTGAACCGATTTGAATGAAACTTGGTACAGATATAGTCTGGGACCAGAGAAAGGACATAGGATAGTTTTCATCCCGGAAATCCCCCGGGAACGGGAACTATTATTCCACGCGGACGAAGTCGCGGGCAAAAGCTAGTTATTTATGATTAGCACATAAAACTACAACAAACTGACATTTTTTAAATAGTTTTTCGACTTCGTTGCTTAAGAATTAGTTTCAAAGTTGATTGCGGAATTGGATAGTTTGGGATATCTTGATTTGAGGGCGTCTGTATGTTAAACAATTTGGGGGTTTTTGAAGGAATTCAGAAAAAAATATTTCATTGCTAGCCTGATAAACTGGATAAGTTGGAACCGCTACGTTTACCAGTACTTGTCGAGTTTTCTAGTCAGTGACTAGAGTACAGGGTTAGAATTGGCACAACTCGTTCATACAGTTATTACAACAACAGAAAAAACCTTTCAATGCACTGATACAGTTATTCAATAGGTATTAACTTTTTAATGTTGTATTTTTTTTGAGCCGATTCTTTTGCCTCGCATATTTAAAACACGATACAACGATAAATCGTGCTCCAACGCGGCATCCATACTGCGACGTCGCAAGGTATGTAGTAGCAATAAGTACGGAAAAATGGATCCCACTAGACATGATCTCCGAATAAAGAAGTCTACAAATACACAGTAGTCTACTGAATGACTAAGGCCCGAGTCACACCGGAATGGCAGCGGCCGCCAGCGTCGCGTCGCTAGAAACAAGAGGCGCGCGGCCGCTCGCGGCGCCGCGGGCGGCCGCTGACGGCCGCTGGCAGTCTCGCGACCTTTTCAAGCTTTTCAAGCGATACTAGTCTTTTAAGTACGTAGTTAAAGTTTAAAATTATTTCACACTGAATTCCGGTGTGACTCGGGCCTTAACCATGACAAGAAGTTTAAAAACTTACAATAGTCTGGCGCTTAACACTTTTCTTTAGCCTTTCTAACTCTTCTCTCTTTTTGCGGCGTAAGAAACCAACCTGAAAGAGAAGATAAAAGGGTTATACATTCTAATTAATAAATATCTTGGGATAAGTCACACACGGCTTTATGACCCCAAGCTAAACAGAGCTTGTGTTATGATGGTTATCATAACACAAGCTCTGTTTAGACTAGTCAACTAAACTGATAAACATACTTACATGGTAAATAAATGTACATATGCATATCACAAATAAATTACACACAGGCCAAAGATTTAGATCAGTTCATTTTCATACATGGAAATTGAACCCAGAAATAGTACAAACAGTAAATTCAATGGTATACCGCCAAACGGACGTTATAAAACGTACATAACGTTACCAAACGGTATGAAAGAAAAAGATAAAATTACGTACCCTGTAGAGTATTAACGCGATGATGATTAAAATGAAGAGAGCGACGGCAACGGCTATGATTATAATATCTAATGGTACTGTCGCATCTTGCAGAGCTAGAGTCGTGATTACACTGAAAAAGAAAACGAATATTTGAGCATCAATCTATCTATCTATCAAAAAATAGTTGGTAGAATAGGCGAGACGACGAAAAAAAAGTAATTCGTCCGTCATTGAGATTATTAAAAAAATTTAGACACATATTTTTTCTTTTTTCTCGTAAACGAAAAATGACGACGATACAGTGCGTTGAAGTTGTGCGTGACGTCACGATCAGATACAATTTTTGCATTACGGTGGCGTAAAAAGCCCCCACTATGCCCCCACTCCAGAACTTTGTTGCTCTTTATCTTTGTATTTTTTTATTATTTTGATGAACCAAAAAATACGTGTTCAATGGAATGGTATTTTTGGCCGATCTACAAGACGGACTAAACAGAATGCCATTTTTTTTATGTTGTCGTCATCCCTATTTGTTAGAGGTTGACCTCTGAAGGGGCCAAGGGGTTGTTGCACACGCAGAGTAACAACATAAATGAAATTATTTCAAATTTTGTATGTGTAAAAAATGATCTTTATGGCTTTTTCACCTTTCTGAAGTTACAGGCGGAGAAGTAAAAAGACACAGAAGAGGTTTTTCGACCACCACGCAGTTTTTTATTGTTTCAGGCAGTTTCCTCCTTCTTGCGGCCATTTAATTTATTTAAATATATATTTATATTTACCTGCCCATTCCGAGGTCCATTTCATTATATTGAATCTTAAGTTCAGACGTTATCGTCACATTTTTGTCTTCATCGACCAGCCCATCTGCAAAATAGACAAGAACAAAAATGCACTTTATAAAATAAATTCCATAGTAAACTCCTTCTCTTTCTAATTCTATATTACAATAGAAGATTAGAATTTCATTACTATGATAATTATTATACTTAATTGAAATAAAATAATATGTTTTTTATTAGTATATACGTTTACACAATGTAATAATAATATATTGGTTTTGTAGTTTAATTTAATGTGTGCTGTGAAATATTACTAGCGAAAAGTAATTTTGACATACACCTGAATAAATGTACGTCTTCTTAAATTGTATGTATCATACACTTACCAAGTTTTCCCGGCACAGTGTTCATTGTTACGAGGACTTTTCCGAATTGCGTCACGGGCATCAAACTTCCTAACTTACAGAGGTAGGTCATTGACGTCTCATTTAGAGGTAAGCACTCAGTGTACAGATTCAGTGTTGAATAATATATCTGAAAATGAACAGAAAATACATACACGTGAAGTCACACAAACTTTGTTTTATATAAGGTTGCAATTGACGGTCAATTTTTGTCGTAAAGCTGTGGCGTCACTCAATATGGTTTAGGCGGCCACCAACTCTGGCAACCAAATTTGACACTTACGGTCAAATTTTGGACGTATGTCAGTTCAATTGACTCGCAAAAATGACCGTCAAAGGCCACCTTTAGATAAAGCAACCAAACTGAGCTGTAAGTACCTATAAATAATATTAATTCAGAAAAATAAAAAAAATATATTATCTTGGGGTAACTCTCACACTGCCGTCTGACCTTAAAATAGTTAGTCTATAGACTCTATATCAATCACACAACTCGTAACTATAATACATACTTATATAAATATTAATTTTGATGATTAAAAAAAATGGAGACTTTATTTACTTACTGTGACGCCTTCATAACTGATGTACGGTTGTTGCTCCAAAGTTACATAAATTGAAAGATCCTTCCAGTAGGTGTGGCCATAGTTAAAAATCTGAAAAAAAAAATTAATTTAATCACGCAATACTTTGCGGAAGTCTATGACAATAATTGGTAAGCAAATATTTTTAGTTTTTATTAAAGATGTAGCTCCGCCTTGCCACTGCTAAAAACATGCGTCAAAAGAGCAGTTAATAACATGCGACTTGTTACCATTGACCTTGACAACTAAACTATGCTTAGCTTTCACCTGCGGCTTCGCACATGTATGCGAAAATCGGAACTTTCATTCGTATCTTATACCTTTAAGGGTTAATATTTATTCTAGATATTACTATCTACGAGGTCAAAGAACATTTTCCAATGCCGAAAGTATAGTCTGCTTGTCGTAATTTCTGCTGAATTGAAAAACTGAAAATATACTCACCGTATAGACGTGTTGGAATGTTATGCCATTATTTTTTATATCATCTTCTTTCATTAGGATAACGTCCCCAATGTCAGTCTCACTGCAAAAAAGAAATTGATGACTTAAGTAGCATATCAACTACTATTACCGCACTGGTGCGATAATAAAAGGCACGTGTGCGAAAAAAGCAACTTTATATACCTACCGAAAAGTGGTGCAACAGTCATATTACTTAACTTATAAGGAATAGTGTTAAAAAATACAAATTATAATATTTAAGTAATATTAATACAAACCTGTTAACAACAAATTTTGTCGAATCAACCTTCAAAGGGTATGAGAGTGGCCTGACTTCTTCAGGGTCGCTATTACACCGATTATGTAGATACAAGGTGATGTCTATCTTCTCCTGCAGGTTTGTAAGTTGCGTCATGTCCAATTCAATTAATCCGGTAGTCTGTGAATATTAATTAATTTAAGGTTCAACTGTGTTACGCTTCGCTTCCAGATTGAATGGAGCGACTGTCTCCAGTTTCCCATTTCTGAGGTTCGTTACCCCCACAACGGCGTAGTAGTGGTCTAGTGGTTAAAGAGCCCGCCTCTCATATGGGTTGTGTGACTTTTTCAATTCATATATATTTTCTAAAGTTCATCATAGATTAACTGACATTCCGTGCCTCGGAAAAGGCGTAAAGCCGTTGTTCTCGCATGTCACTCGAAGAACTTTGAAAGTCGTTACGGGTGGTAAGAAATCGGAGAGTCTGAGCAGTCTAAGCAAAGTGACCGTGTCGTAGAGATTTGAAAGGCAGTCCAGCAGTCCAGCCGACCCCAAAATAGTTGGGAAACGGCTAGGGAGATGATGATTAACCTACCCATTCCTCATTGAGTTGGAGCGGCCTAGGCGGCTCGCACTTGAGCCGGTCCCCGTCCGCGGAGAGCTCGTACACACAGCCCCCCGGCGCGCGCACCGTGACCCCCGCGAGGTGCGCGCGCACGCACGGCTCGTACGCCACCTCGCCGCCGTTGCGCACGCTCAGCTTCATACTCTCTATTTCACTTGAACCTATTTCGTACGGTTCGCTGTCCCTGAAATTGCGTTATTACTTTATAGGCTTGGCCGCTTATCAAAAAATATGTACGGATATCTTTCAGATATTTCATAAACACACAAAGCTTTTCTTTTTTGGATTTAAGGGTACTTACTTAATACTGATTTCAGGTGTTAATGTAAGTTTCGGCATACAAATGTTTCCAGCGCACTCGGCTGCCCACAGCGAGCCGAGGTGTTTCAACTCACTGCTATCGCTGAGTATCACACGAGAACTGTCGAAATCCGTCAGATTCCTGGGATCATTCTGGAGCTCTGAAGATATCGTGTAGCGAATCTCTGTCTCATACTTGCCGTGCTTTAAAGGAATTATCATTAGTATTTAATGTCTTCAATACTCCGCTGGTTTGAGCTTAGATCTTTAGTTCAAAAAAAGTACTTACTAGAGGCAAAATAAAGGGAACCTTTTTGCAGTAATCTGGTTTCTTATCGGCCAGGTTAGTGACGAATGTGAAGCGGCCTGTGGGGTCAGCTAGCTTGGCGTCCTCGTGCGTCATCTCCACTGTGGTTATTATGGCTGACCGTGGAAATAATAATCGACTGATATTAAAACATTCATTATAACTGATATATAAAATTTTCCCTAGAAGGACCTAATAAATCAACCCCCTGAACCAATATGATGACATTTTTTCGCGACTCTTATGTGTTTAACTTTATGTATTAATAAAGAAGAAAGAAAGAAATATATTTATTTGGCACACATATAGACAAATACAGAGATGAAAACCACATGTTACAAAAAAAAAGCAATGATAAAAGAAAAAAAAACTGCGTGTCTCGCGGTTGCGCCAAATAGGTCCAGTTCAGCAAAATGCCAGACAACTAGGTACGTTGCCTGACGCTGGTTTTCAACTGAACCCTAAATCAAGTGAACGGTTGTAAAGGTAAGATGTACAGTGTTTGTTTATAATAATAATAATAATAAATAATAAATGTATTTATTTCAAAAAAGGGAGATTGTAGTACATGAGGCATTACAGACTTAAACATATAGGTTTGTACCAATTCAAATACAATCAGGTGGGTGAAGTTCTGCTGTCCTAGCTAGGTTATAGAATAACCTGTATTAAGGAACAGCAGTCCCTGTCCCTTACAAGAAGTCACAAAAATAGTACAATACTTTCATTATAATTTGCATACTACAATTTTGTAATTAAAAACATGCATGTGAGTAGTGCGTGTATCTGAGCGTGAGTGGTGTCTGTCAGTGAGGGTGTGAATGAGTGTATGTAATAGTGTGTGTATATGTGTGTTAGAGTCGAAGAGATGAGTGTTTGTTTTGAATGAAGTCGTGTTTGGAATAATTTGATCTGACACTGTCACTTATTAAGGTAATCCTCTGTTTCATCATAGCTTTTATTTTGAAGAAATGACCTTAGGGTCTTTTTACACTTAAAGTAAGATAGTCCGTAGATGAAGCAGACTTTATTTAATTTGTTATATAGGGACGGGCCTAAATAGCTACAGAATCTAGTTGCAAATGATGTGCGTACTTGAGGAAGAGTGCAAATTAAGTCCTTCCTACGCTTTCTTACTATTGTAAATGGGGTTTTACGGTGCTGTAGCAGAACTGATTGAAGGATGAAGTTTTGTCGAATGTTAAGGACGTTACAACTACTGTACAATGTATCAGTAGGGAACATGATAGGTCTTGAAGTAGCTACCTTCAGTACTGCTCTGTGAGCAATCTCGAGTGGTTTTAATATAGTTTTCGCAGCGCCACCCCAGCATGTGATACAATAGGTAACAATAGATAAGCACAGGGAGAAATAAACAACACGTATAATATTAGGATTTGCGATATTTCGAAGGTTTTTTAAAAATATAAATTAACTTGCGGACTCTACTTGTAAGGTGGTTAATTTGAGTTTTGAAATTAAGATTCTTATCTATATATACTCCTAAGTATTTAATATGGTCGACAACTTTTAGAGAAGGACAGAGGCAGGAGGAATTTCCTGGTAGGCAACTATATTTGTGTGCTTTTATAGATATAGGAGATCTTGGTTGGGTGGTGGGACTAATCGAAAAGGTAACAATGTTAGTTTTGGTAGTGTTTAGTGTTAGTGAATGTGAATAGAGCCAACCCAGGGTCCTGTCAAAACCAGACTGCGTGAGCTGCTCAAGCTCCGACCAGGTATCAGCGACAAAGGTTATAGCGGTGTCATCTGCAAAAGTTACTATCTTCGCATTTGTAATGTTAAGGTTGCATAGGTCGTTTATAAAAACTAAAAAAAGCGTAGGGCCCAATATACTACCTTGAGGTACTCCATAATAGATGGGAAGCTCTTCGCTTTTATAGGTATCTATGCAAACCATTTGTGCGCGATCCGAGAGATAGCTTTGAAAAAGATCTAGTTGCAGGCCTCTGACTCCAATCCTTTCCAGCTTTTCCAAGAGCAGAGAAATTGGGACGGTGTCAAAGGCTTTCGCAAGATCAATAAACATAGTTAACACCCTTTTGTTTTTGTCAAGGTTATGAACTATATTATTGAGTAGATTATGTACTGCGTCTGTGGTAGATTTACCTTTGCGAAAACCAAATTGCTGCGTAGATATGAGTTCATAACGTTCTAGGTAATTAACCAGTCTTTTATTGATTAGGCGTTCCAGAACCTTTGACACGGCACTCAGGACAGCTATCGGACGATAGTTACTGGGCTCTTTTCCATCCCCTCCCTTAAAAACTGGGTGAATCATTGCCTTCTTAAGGGATGTAGGAAATATACCAGTATCGAAGCACAGGTTAAAGATGTGACTAAGAATGGGAGCCAGGGTATTTGCGTACTTTTTTAGGAAGCAAGGCGTGATGCCATCCCAACCAGCTGCAGCATTCGACCGTAACGATTTAATTATAGAAGTGATTTCTTCTGAATCTACACGTTCAAGAACAAAAGATGAAGCCGCTGGGGATTGTGTAGACCTTGTGGCAGAGAGAGTGCTTGATTGCCTCTATCTTTTAAAATGTCGTTTGCAAGAGTTTCGCCGATGTTAACAAAATATGAGTTGACGCTATTACACGAAAGTGGAGGTGAGGGTGACAATGAGAGTAATTGTGTAGCTTTGGTTTTTGTTTGAGCGGTATTTGTTACACGTTTGATGGTATCCCATAAGGTTTTTGGGTTGTTACCTGCCTTAGCTAGTTCTTGAATATCATACAGTCTTTTTGCTTTTTTTAGAATACTAGTACAGAAATTTCTGTATCTCCTATAGGTGGTTTTGTGAATATCATTCTCTGGATCTTTTTTTACCTTCTTGTGTAACGCATCTCTATTCCTAATGCACCGCAATAAGCCAGGTGTAATCCAGGGCTTTAAGATTCTCTTTTTAGCAGGAACTTTTTTGGTTATCGTATTTTCCGAGATGGCAGAACTAATAACATTTATGAATTTATCAGTAGCAACATTGGCATCTTTTTCGACGTAAAGAGACTTAAGATCCAATTGCTTTACACTTTCATCAAGCCCCTCATGGTCTATCTTCGTAACTGTATTGCAAGCTGTACGTGTAAAGTCATGGTTTTGGATGCACACTAAGGTGGAGAAATGATCGGTAATTGTGGAACTGTAGACGAAAGTACGAGTGGGACACTTCGTCTTTAGTATCGTGTGGTCTAAACAGTTATCACCTCTGGTTGGAAGAACATGAGCAGGAAGATAACCATGAAAAGCCAGACAATCCAGGTATTCATGAGAACGCACGTCACTTGTGGTTGATTTTATATCTATATTTAGATCACCTGTTATTATTACGGATCTAAATGCTTGAAGCGAAGAGAGAACATTATTAAGAGCAGCTATAAAACTACGTATACAATCAGAAGATGGTGAGCGATAAATACACACTATCGCTACCTCAGAACCAATCTTTATAATGAGACCAGAGGCTGATTGGTGAAGGTCCGGTTCTTCACAGGTAACTAATATGTTTGACTTGAGATATACAACAACACCGTCACTTTGGTTTTTATGTTTAGAAGTCTTAAATGTATTGTAGTTTTGCATGATTGGAATATTATAATTACTGGCACATGGTAGCCAACATTCGGTCAATACGATCAAATCACAGTCGAAAGAAATGCGGTATAAGAGAGTTTGAAGACTTAAAAAGTTACGAGAAATAGATCTAATATTTTGGGACAACACTTTTAAGTACTTGTGCGGATGCATAAGAACTGATTGAGTATCTTCAGGAGAACATGTATGGGTTACTGACACAGAGAGCTGGTCAATATTGTCAATAACTTGGTTAATGTCTCCTGCCATTGAAATGCGTTTTGATTATGGGCATAACTGTGACGATTGCGAGGGGAACTAGTATTATAAAAAGCAATAAGTTTAATTTTGACTGCATTAAGATGTAAATCTGTATATTATTTCGGTAGGCCAATAAAATGAACAAATACCATGTATGGCCGCAGAGTGGATGCTCAGACCAATTGCTCAGGTGGTAAGGGCTTTGTATGAGTGT
This sequence comes from Athetis lepigone, assembly GCA_033675125.1. Lineage (NCBI taxonomy): Eukaryota > Metazoa > Arthropoda > Insecta > Lepidoptera > Noctuidae > Athetis > Athetis lepigone. The sequence continues at coordinate 2,284,506 of CM066239.1, read as the reverse complement.
AAGGTGTGTTGAGTATTGTGAGTGAGTTGTGACGACAATGTAGTGATGTGTACGTGTGATATGTTTTATTATATAAGTGAAACATGCGATAGCAGATTGAATTTTAAAAATTAAGAGTAGTAAAACGAAATTTGGAACTAAGGAGGCTAAACAAAAATAGTAACAAATTATCCTATAGTTACGTAGTCATGCATTGTTGGTTAATGGCATCTGCTTCAGTTGTTCTTCATTTTTAACCACCAGGGATTGACTATCCGAATCCTTTTTGAGAAACACACGTCCGTTTGATGTCCAGCAAAAACTGTATTGATGCGACTTGGCGTATGATCTAGTTAGGTAAAATAGACGTTTGGAGAGTGCGGTAAGCTGTTCGGCAATGTATATAGGTGTTTTTTTTCCGGTGTTGAAATCAAGATGGGTAGAGTTAACCTTATTATTGGCATTTGATTTGTTATAGTTTTTAACGGCAGTAAGAAATTTAGTTTTTTCTAGTGTATTTGTAAATTCAACTGATATACCTGTTTATGTGCAGTAAGTAATAAAAAAATAAATAAATTTACGTTCAGTGTCATAAAATTAATAGAAATAATATTTGTATAATAATAGGTATGTATAACAAGTGAATCAATCATGCGCACAACATAAAACCGGTTTGAGGCGACTCAGCTTCATCCCATCGACATGCTTGCGAGTAGTGCAATCTCTATTCTATTACTCTTTGTTTTTCAAACAAAATCGACATTGTGTATTTTATGTCTGTGCGAGTGACTTTTCTGGTAATGTGCAATTTCCCAAGCCTAAATGGAAATAGTCCGCTTTTCGTATGTACAACAAATGAACGATAAAATAATGATATCTAACACCAGTATTCACAAACGTTACTATGAGGTCTCACAGTGATTGAATGAACACACAGCTAAGGTTGCCTATCAGCTGTTAGCAACGCAAAGCTAGTGTCTCTTAATTCTCTGTGTCTAAAATGTGTTACGAGAAATATTTTTCGGGTTTTGATTACTGTTTGTGATACTTTTCCATTTTAGTAGCGTAAAAAAAATAGGTTTTAAAAGTGAAGAAGAATTTAATAATTATATAACTAAGTGACGCACAATAAATACCAGAAAATTGATAAGGGATTTTCAGTATTTTTGATTATTACAGTTCGAATAAATTACGACTACGCTACAGGTTTCCAAAGATGTGGTTTTTTGTCATTGTCACTTAATTGTCACTATTTACGTTTTGCGGTTAAGTTAGGACAAATTAATTGAACGTCAAGCAGCGAAGTGAACTACGCAACGAACCATTATCAGGGCCCTATTCAACGCTGTGCGTTTGCTTAGTCAAGGATCGTTTGAGTATTGTATATGAATTGAAAGGTGTGGCAGACGCAACGCAGTGAGAAATCCGTTTCCTAGCATAGCGTTGCGACTTTATTTAGAAAACTATTCTTTGTGAATACGGGTGTTAGATAAATAACGTTTACTTAGCAAGTGCTTTAACTAAGCAATGTTACTGTCACACTACTGTACTAAGCGATATTACTGTCACACTACTGTACTAAGCAATATTAATGTCACTAATACGATAGCGAGAATTTCGGTCTAGACAGAGTCGTACAATTTTATTTAATAACTAAATATTATTTAATAATACAATAACAATTTTATTTAATAATTTAGTAACTTTATTTAGCTTTGAGGAGAGAGGATAGCTTAGATAAAGAACACTCTAACGTCACTTAATTTTAAGACGCTCTCAAATCTGTCGCTGTCTTTGTCACCCTAAAGCGATGAAGTAAGGACAGCAACCGAGGTTGCGGAATGTTTATAATAGTTACCGTGACCCCGGAACATAAAGGGCAACCGAAGGAACATGAGTGGGTTTTAGTCAGTAAGAGTCTGACACGCCCTCCCGCCGCACCCAGGACGGGAGCAGTCATTGGATGATTTCCCACTCCCCAAAAAAAAAAAGTAAAGACAGCAACAGATTTGTGAACAGAAGAACAACAGAAGTGATGTTTTAGTGTTCGGCCATTCGTATGGTATATTATTTAGGCCCAGTTTGTAACGAAGCAGATATAGAGAGCAGATGTGACATACAGACAATCAGCTCGCGTCATTTCGACAGCTCAGTGCTTAGATTACGAAGTAACTATTGAGTGGTCTGTAGCTTAGTAGCGCAAACACAATGGTGCTGGTTCTCTCGTCCACAAACTTAACTAAATTTAACTTAAATGCATCTTTCTCTTTCCATTTCAGAAAAGGACAGAAGATATATTTTAGTTTAATCCTGTCAAATTAGACAGCCCTGAAAATTGACGTATATTTAGACGCCATGTTTTAAAATTGCGTCTAAGTTATCTATGGAGAGTCTAATTTTGACAGGACTTAACTTATATTTTATTCTCTGTCTTTTTGATGTGAAACATCTATAGCAGCACGTAAAACAAATTTCTGGCGTGGCAACGCGTCGCCAAGCTTTTTCTTTTCAATCATATTACTTTTACAAAATAATGTCGATGTTTCACATCTGCCAGGCGTCCCGTGACGGCTCACTTTTTTCTTAATTCAATGGAAAGAGACAGATGCACTTAAATTTACGTTAGTTTGTGAATAAGAGAATCGGCACCAATATCCAATTGGTTAATAACAAGACATCTCTCTCTCTTCTTTGGTGGAAACCGGGCCTTACCTCGGTTATAAGTTCTAACGAATACTTACAGGCTATGACTTTTTCCGGTAGTGTCGGATATGTGACTGATAGGCAAACATCGAATTCAAAGTTTGTTCTACCGGATTTGGTGCGACCCTAAAAGTAAATGAATTCATGTAGTAATAAACATTTCTCTAATGAACAATGATTTTATAAGTGAAAATGTGTAGATAGGTTATATGCAGTCAAAAAATGGCACTTTAAAAGTTTGCCAATTGACCAACATGATACTGAGTATCGCATTGACATTTGACGTTTATCTCTTTTTCACTCGCATTACTTCATCATCCTACTTTGACGTGTAATGTACGAGTATGTGTGCGTTAGTGTGCCGTTTTTGAAGATAGAATTTCGTTTAGGTAACCTGTCTACACCTTTTTATTTATAATCATTGCTTATGAAGCAGTTTTTAGCATATTAATTTTTCATTGCCGCACTAGACTGCGCAAAAGTATTTTATTATACAGAGAAGCCATGAGCATTGTTAAATCAAGGCAGATTGGCTAATTTAGACTTATTAAGCTCAAGATTTCTTCAATTTTGAAAAAACATAAAATGTACGTCTTAAGATCTTTAAAAAGAAATGGTGATATTTTTTTAAGAAGTATTCCATAGCAATGTAATGATTTTTTGCCCTGATTATAATGCTTAAAATTAATGATATAAGAGTCACAGTTTTTAGAATATAAATAGCAAACAACTGGTTTTGGCTATAATGCAATTACTTAAATAGCTATAAATATAAATGTTTACCTGTAAATTGGAAAAATTCGGTTTCAATGTTGTTATAATTACTGATGCCATGCACTTAAAGAGCACGACTGTGTCTTTGTAAGGCGAGCCGATCGCTATTTCTGTTAGAAAAAAAAACTTTTAGACATCGCAACCGAGTGTATTCTCCTTAACAAACTTTTTCGTCTTTCTTTTAATGATATCATTTTTTATTCAAATTCACATTAAACTACTTTCATGTCACTTGTTCCGAATGAATTTAAATACTCCTGTGGTGTTTTTATTAGTATATAAAAAAAATGTTGAATAGTTGTATCATCAATTTTGTAGTACAATTATGTGTCATCGGTCACTAATTACCAGCTACCTTATATATATAAGGTCAAGACGAGATACCCACCATTACATCCATTGTCGTCATAATCTCCCACTGGCGTGAGACTCATGCCGAAGGACTCGCCGTAGCCTGGTTCAGGTTCGATCCTCTGCAGATACTTCAGGTCCTTCTCCGGCACGTCACTGACCAATGCGGCGCCGCTGTACAGATACACTACGCCGCGGCCTTGGTTCTCGAAAGGAGCACTAATTACGATTTCTGTGGAATGAAAACATGGTCAAAAAAAGTTCTCGCATCTTTTTTCAGCAAACCTAAAATAAACCAATCTGGCGACAAACAAAAGACAGAGCAATACAATTTCTTTAATTTTTAATTGCAAAGGATTTCTTCTATACTGTGGGAGTGTAATGAACCAAAACGTATCGCGACTTCTATTCCCTCATGGGACCAATAGTCCCATGCGGGAATAGAAGTCGCGATACGTTACGCTGCAACCAATGCTCATGCCTCTCTTGAAAAAATAAACTGATTAATCCGTCACGTAGATTATCATAAAAAAATCGATACGTATTTTTTCTTTTGCTCGTATACTACAAACGATTAAAGTTTTGCGTGAAGTCACGTCTAAGTACTTACATTTTTTACTGAACAGAGAAATTACAAGCTCCCTCTTCGGAACTTTAATGCTTTTACCCCCGAATATTCAAACGTCACTTAAATTTAAGACACTCTCAAATCCGTTGCTGTCCTTACTTTACTCTTTAGAGTGATAAAGACAGCAACAGATTTCAGAGCGTCTTAAACTAAGTGACGTTTGAGTTCTCGGCCATTAATCTTTTTATTTTTTTATTAATGATCATGCGAAAACTATGTGTCGAGTATTTTCGAATGCCCTAACGTACGGGCAAAACCTAATACCATTTCTTTAATGTAGCCGTCGTTCCTATTGTCAGAAAATCACCCCCTCGTTAGAAACAGAAACTTACCGTCTCGATCGTCACCGTTAAGGTCTCCCACCCTAACAATGGCACTACCAAACATTCCTCCTGAAGCTTGTCCAACAATCATTCTTTTATACTGTGGATACTGCAACAGAAAAAAATATTTTGAACTGATATGTGGTAGCCAGAACTCAAAATTGGTCATTTTATAAGTGCCCGATCTTTTCATGAAAAAGAGAATAACCAGGATCTGGCGAGCGACAAAATTGAAGTGTCCGGCTATACGCCGACAGCCACTACGCCGACAAGACTTTACTCCGACGGGACTTTACGCCGACAAGACTTTACGCCGACAAAACTACTCCGACGGGACTTTACGGCGACAAAACTTTACTCCGACGGGACTTTACGCCGACAAAACTTTACTCCGACAGGATTTTACGCCAACAGGAGCACTGTTGGCGTAAAGCTATGAAACTTATCTCAAATGATCATAAATGCTTTGGAAATCGATATATGCCTCTCTTGTTATTATACAATTCATAAAAAATAAATATATTGTTTAATGATTTGATGTGGATATTGAAAGGGAACGCAGGGCACTGGCAGTGAGGTCGAATATGCTGGCCCGTAGGTTTGCACGGTGTAATGACCAGGTGAAAAGGACTTTGTTTAGAGCTTTTTGCCAGTCATTTTATTCGTGCAACCTATGGATAAAATACACTCAACGAGCTTTCAGTGCCTCGCGGGTCCAATACAATAATGCATTCAGGGCATTGATGGGGCTGCCACGCTACTGTGTGCATCAGGGATGTTTGCGGTAGCAAAGGTAGATGGCTTCCATGCCGACTGTCCCATTATAAAGCACTGGCCGTCATGTGCCCTCAGAGTTTTTAGTAGTTTTTATTAGTTTTTTATACTGCACTACCATCCATACTAATATTATAAATGGGAAAGTGTGTCTGTCTGTCTGTCTGTTTGTCTTTCTTTCACGGCAAAACGGAGCGACGGATTGACGTGATTTTTTAAGTGGAGATAGTTGAAGGGATGGAGAGTAACATAGGCTACTTTTTGTCTCTTTCTAACGCGAGCGAAGCCGCGGGCAGAAGCTAGCAGTTTATAAGTCTGATCGTTACTATACTAATATGGACTAACTACAGTCTGAAATAAATGTTTTTTAATTTGTTATTTATTTAAAGTTGTGTCGCTAATGAGCCCTGTCGGCGAAGAATTTTGTCGATGTGAAGTCCCGTTGTAGTAAAGTCATGTCGGCGTTTAGTCTGTCGGCGCGGCGTAGTATCTGTCGGCGTATTGTCGGACACTTCATAAATTGCTTAAGCTATTGACAAAAATTCAGTTATAGCCTAAAACCGACTAAAATAAAAAGTGCTTTATAAAGTATGATACAAGAAAATATCACATCACATTCATGTTCATTGCACCTACATGGTATACAGGCATGCAACCACGGCGTTACCTAGCCTACTAGTATACATAATAATATTTGAAAGGTACTAGTTAACTGTGAACCCCTTTCCAATGATACCAAACACGGTATGGTATCTTTATTTATTTTCTAATCTTCTATGTCTGCACGAGGGCGCCAGATTTTATACAATGACACGTTATATAGCCTATAACCAGCAGACAATTAAACCGCTTCTAATGATATCTTACTTGTCCATTTCGGATAAGTAGATTAGGCTATGAGGGCTAGCTGTGAGGGAACAGATGACACATAAAAGCTTAAAATTAATTTAAAAAACTTACGTCATCGTTATCATAAGAAAGATAAACATAAACTGCTCCAAGGTTATGAGTGACGGGGTCCTTCGTGGCGTAAGTGGGTGCTCCCACGAGGAGGTCAGTCCTCTTCAGGAACAGCTTGGCAGCACACAGCACCGCTCCGAACATAGAGCCTACTACTGACCTATCAGCTGGGGGGTACAGTGCGCTGTTAGTACTGTAGTGACCATTTTTGCCTACTTGCCAGAGTTTTACCTGCAAAGATAAGAATGTCAGAGGTTGAATAAAAATATGTGACACGATCAAATAAAGAAATATAATGTACTTAAACAAAAAAATCTTGAGACTACACACATACGGCAATAGATCCCTGACCATAATTGACACATTCATATTATAGATAAAATACATCCAGGCACCGAACAATAAATAGGCCATTCTCCGATTAGCAAGTTTTTCGTGTCCGGCACCGGGATTACGTATCTTGCAATAGCCGAGCGATCGCGATAATTTAGCAATATTTGCTGCTCAAACGTCAATTCAAAATACGTCACGTCAAATAGCAATCTAGCGATAGTGCTGCCTCTGTGGAGCAATCAGTTAACTTAAATATGCATTTTTCGTTTGGTGGTTTCGTATTTAGTATGGTTTTTAAGAGCAAAGTTAAGTTTTTTTTTGTTAAAGGTGATAAGTATTTAATTAGTTCCAGCGATTGCTACTTTATCGTCATCGTAGCCATAAGTGCATTAGAACAATCAGCGAGCGATTAGCAATCGGTTCATACATAATACGTTTTTTTTTGACGATCGCGCGGTAATCGCGCGATCACTGCGCAAATATTGCTCATTGCTGTTTCATAGGTAATAACCCCGCGGGCTTGCATAGTCCGTACTATTATCATATTCAATCATCCAATTTTTTTATATGTAAGATAGCATCCTTATCTAGCCATAAACCAAAACTGTTGGCTTCTGTTTTAAGTAGTTAAGTCTAAATTAATTAAACTATGTTCAAAGAACCTCTGTTCTCTAATTACCGTAACGTCCGCACACTGACTTAATGTTAAAACTTACTTGTATTTTTTATGACTTACAGATTTACTTTGATCCATTCAACGTTTTAAATGGTGTTAAGCAACGTGTATCGCGTAACAAAATATCGAGTCAATAGAACCAATCATTAAATTACTGGATGTCCGATCGAAAGTTATAATTACCGTGACATATTCTGTTCTCGAGTGCACACCCCTGAAAAACAGTATTTGGCACATCACTACCGCGCGCGTCTCGTCTCCTCAATGTGTACCGCGGAACATCAGCAGTTGCACGTCTCTAACGTTAGTGTACCGCTAAAAAAGCACGCTAGTATATAATTACCGTAACCTTGGTTGAAAACTTTTTTATTACCGTTTTACATATATATATATATGTAAGTGAATTGTAATTCTTATGGGAATAAATGATCTCAAACCAGATATATACTTGATTTTTTAAGTTAGACCCAAGTTGATCATGTAAATCGAGACAATATTTTGGCCTCCGTACGTTGTAATAAGCTAGTATTTGCATATTTTGTTGGTTTCCGAAATTTTTAAGAAAATCTCTAATTACTGTATACTAATTACCAAATGTTTATAATTACCGTTGTATGAAAAATTAATTCTTATTGACTAACTTTTTTTTTTTTTTTTTTTGGTGAGTGGGAAATCATCCAATGACTGCTCCCGTCCTGGGTGCGGCGGGAGGGTGTGTCAGACTCTTACTGACTAAAACCCACTCATGTTCCTTCGATTGCCTTTTATGTTCCAGGGTCACGGTAACAGTTATAAACATAACATTCCGCAACCCCGGCAGGCGTTGGCCCTGTTGGGCCCCTTCCTGTGCTGACTCCTTCTCTTTGAGGCGCGCGTGGAACAAAACGCGCCGTCTACGCGGTCCTGGTCCTAGCCGGGCGGCGAGCTACCCATCGCTCGCCATCCGCAGAACCGCGCCTACGGTGGCCGGTAGTCGTCTTGCGACTCTCGACGTCTTCGCCTGGGTCTTTGTCCGGATCGAGAGGCTCGTCGTTGCCTCTCGCGCGCCGCCGCTTCCTTCACTAGCATAACTGCTTCGCAGAAGGAGGCGACGGCATCCCATTCCGTCTCGCCCCGCAGCATGGCCTGAACCAGCGCTGGGCGCGAGAGGTCACCGCCGCCGATCGCCTCTACGAGGACAGATTATTGACTAACTGTGGCCTCAAAATAGATGGGTACAGAAGTCAATCTACATACAAAGCGCGCTCGAGCATCAACCGCGATCATCAGTGATGAGTTGATGAGGATGTATATATCCCGCGGAAATGTGGAGGACGGAGCTTTCTTAATGCTAAGTCTCTCCACAACCGCGAGACATACAACCTCCAGGATTATTTCCTTAAAGCTGACGTGGGGATGCACCGAGATGTGGTCACTGTGGACAAGTACCTCACTCTGCTCTCCTTAGCTAAAGAGAACTGGCGCAAACTTGTAGTGCTTGAGACAAAGGATCGTGAGGAAGTGTGGCAGAGTAAGAAGCTACACGGCCTATTTGGGGAAACCAAAGGTTTTGTCTGTGCAATTATGGATGAGGTTATCATGACGAAGAATCATCGGAGATTTATTGTGAAAGATGGTATGGTTGACATTATGTCGGGCGTACCACCTGACGGGAGAACGATTCGACACATTATCTCTGGTTGTTCTCGTCTTGCTAACGAAGAGTACTTGAATGGGCACAACCGAGTAGCCAGAATTATCCATCAGCAACTTGCTCTGAGATACGGCCTCGTAGAATCTGAAGATGGCAATGTCACATTGTACTGGAGTCGATACATCATCACTGACAGGACTGTTGTAGCAAACAAGCCTGATATAGTGGTGGTGGATCAATTGGAGTGGCGCGCAATGCTCGTTGACGTAACGGTCCCGCGTGACGGGAACCTTGTGAAGACCAAAAAAGATAAACAAATTAAGTATATATATCGACTTGACTCGCGAGATTGTCGACATGTGGAATGTGGACTCAGCGGTCATGTGCCGATAGTTGTTTCTGCCAATGGTTTAATAGCAAAGAGTCTCGACCAACAACTAAGGAGGCTCTCGTTAGATGGCTGAATCAAGGGCTTCATTCAGAAGCTTTTGGACACGACTCGCATCGTTAGGAAGTTCCTCTCTCTGGAGCCCTGATCACCGGTAGCTTGGACCCTGTTCCCGATGCCGGTGGGCTACTGTTTTTTATATTTTTACATGTTTCCGTTTTTTTATACCAATATTTAAAAATGTAAATAATGTATATAAAAATAAATAAATGGAAATAAAAATTATACTAACTTTTACCCACGGCTTTACTCTCGGTCTTCCTAACTTCACCCTACTATACCCTACTCTATCCCACTATAACCTACTCTATCCTACTCTATCCTACTCTACCCTACTCTATCCTACTCTACCCTACACTACCCTAAACTACCCTAAACTACCCTAAACTACCCTAAACTACCCTAATTTTCACAACCTTCTCCAAACAATAACAAACACAACAAAGAATTAGTGAAGTCGGTCCATAGATGACCAAGGGAAATAGGGATTCATTTTTATATAAATAGATGTATAATAATTATTAATGTGTGTTATTTTTATTATATTATATATCGTATTTTACATAGATTTGACGGTGTTTTCTAGTTACCGTTGCATTAGATATTAAACTTTTCTAATTACCATACTCATAATTTTTTAAGTCTCATTAACTAGAAAACTACCATTAATTATAACATGCCACATTGATTATTGAATTCGTATCTTTGATTTGTTTCATATTTTAATGGGTTTAATCAGTGAAAAATAAAAAAGGTTACGGTAATTAGACAAAGAACGCTGAATTGGAGAATGACCGTAATCATGATCGTCACACGAGGTTTGTCCAGCCAGCAGAGGCAGAGGAGATGTCTAATTGTTTAGCGAGAGCTTATGTCAATTTCATACATTTGACAATCATTCTATTCGTTTTCGTTTTCTATTCTACAATGCCACTTGGCTAGGCCCTCTGGTTAGGAATCGAGCCCACGACTTCCAACTTAGCAGTCAGATTGTACGCAAAATTGTTTTCTATGGACATAAGCCAAATAGGGCTGTATATGTGTGCGTAGCGTAGGCGCCCACTGTATACTTACTTTTTTGAAGAGAAAAATAGGTGGCAAAAAAAAGGAAAGAAATGTACTTAGTGTAGCGTCTTACGGAGAAGAATAAAAAAATTTAATAAAAATAAAAATAATTTGTTGACTCGAGCGAGGCGATCAATGATCGTGCCTTCTCTGTATGAGAAGGGGCATTTGCCCTGAAGTTGGACAATTAAAGGCTGGTTTTATTGTTGACTTATGCAAATTTTACAAGCGTAAGTGAAGCCCTTAACTCCACACTAGTGTTCCCTGTGTTGTTGGGTTCAGTATTTTTTTCCCTGTCTCTTTTATTATTTTTATATAAAGAAGACGGTGTAAGGATAAGGCTTCCTGATTCACATTACGACAGTCGTCAGTCCAAAAACATGTCACATTTCGCAAGCTTCGCACTAATATTTTAGTAAGTCATCAATATAATTTATATGTATTGTGGGAATTAATAGAAGGTACTTTGGAGTTCACACAACAATACAGAAACATTGACATGGATATACTTAACAGAAACGAATTATGCTATGAAAAAAAAAAACAAAATTATACGGATAATAATACATGGTTTCGATTCTGTTTGAATATAAAAAATAGTAAACTATATGTATGCTTTTGCCCCTTTATTACATCAGAACATTTTCCTTACGTTTCTTAGGAAATGTAAGGAAACTCGAACTTTCACAAAAATACCAATGAAAAATATGAAAAACTGATAAAAAAAAAGATTTAAAAAATTTCATATACCTGCCCAAATCTATAAGGTGAACCCACAGCATATGTCATATTTTTGTAGCGTTTATTTGGTTTCAAAAATAAACCAGAGGCGACAGCGTAGCCTGAAACAAAATATGTATTAGAAATAAATTGCCATCAAGTTTCTCTCAGCTTTTTCACAACCACTTTAAGGACGTTGTCAAATCTTAGGTTCAGCTCTATACCATTGTTTTATGAAGCGACTGTCAATCTGACCTCCACAACCCATTGTCTAAGGCCCGTATTAATAGACGTCACTCAACTCCGAGACGCTCTCAAGTCTCTTGCTGTCCTTGTCATTCTAAAGGGAAAAAATAAGGACAGCAATAAACTTGAGATCGTCTCAGAATTGAGTGACGTCTATTAATACGGGCCTAAGTAACATGATATTGCCTCGACTGATTATTAGATTTTCTGGCTTCAGACTATTCACACTTTTTCACATGTTTTTAGTTAAAAGCTGCAGTTTTTACAGCTGATTGTAATGACCAACTTCTAATTGTCATATCCATCCTTGTTTGCAGAACCGAAATCCATACTAATATTATAAATGGGAAAGTGTGTCTGTCTGCCTGTCTGTCTGTCTGTCTGTTTGTCTTTCTTTCACGGCAAAACGGAGCGACGGATTGACGTGATTTTTTAAGTGGAGATAGTTGAAGGGATGGAGAGTAACATAGGCTACTTTTTGTCTCTTTCTAACGCGAGCGAAGCCGCGGGCAGAAGCTAGTAAAATCATAAAAATAACACCTTACCAACATTAAACTCAGCCATCTGCAATTTATCGTAACGGATCAATTTCGGTGTTCCTGCTATCGACGGATAAACCATTGCGCGACCTTAAAACAAAAATAGTATCAATACAAAAGAGCTAGTATTAGGGAGTGGGAAATCATCAAGTGACTGCTCCCGTCCTGGGTGCGGTGGGAGGGCGTGTCAGACTTTTACTGACTAAAACCCACTCATGTTTCTTCGGTTGCCCTTTATGTTTCGGGGTCACGGTAACACATTCCGCAACCCCGGCAAAGAGCTAGAATCAATATACTAATATTTAAGACAAAGTAAGTTAAAGTATAATCGAACGAAGTAGTTTCTTATTCGGGAGAAAAATAATAATAATACAAGTTTAGTATTAAAATGGATAGTTTCTTATGGACATTTACATGTAATTGGTTAAGGTATTACTCCTTACTGGCCCTCCGAAGGGTGTAAACTGTAAAATCTATTATAATAATACCAGCCTATAACTGTCCCACTGCAGGGCAAAGGCCTCTTCTCATACAGAGAAGGCACGAGCATTGATCACCACGCTTGCTCAAGACGGGTTGGCGATTTCAGACTTATAATCACTACAAGTCCAGGTTTCCTCACGATGTTTTTCCTTCATCGATGTCTGCGATGTCTAAGATAATCTTTAGAAAGTACATATGAATTGAAAAAGTCACATTGGTACTTGCCCGGATTCGAACCCACAACCACTTGCATGAGAGGCGGGTGCCTTAACCACTAGGCCATCACGACAGTCAACAGTCGAACAGAAATCTATTAAATAAATAAAACTTTGAATACGTACCATGGAACATGCCGGGGCCCCCTACTATTATAGAGTCATCAGTCGCGATGTCAATACTCCATCCGAATGAATCCATAGTTTTCTCTGCGATACACAACATATTATTTAGAAATAAAAACAAATAGTTGTTATTTCAATTATTTGCTTTACCAATTATAATTTAAGTGTGTACAAGACAGATGATGAGCCTATTTAAATTAATAATTAATATCCTGGGACAACTCACACACGGTCATCTGATCCCAAACTAAGCAGAGCTTGTACTATGGTAACCAGACAACTGATAAATATACTTATATAATTTTTAAATACATACAATATATTATAGATAAATCACACCCAGACACAGAACAAACATTCGTGCTCATCACACAAAGTCTGTCCTGGGTGGGAATCGAACCCACGGCCTCCGGTTTAGCAGTCAGGGTCACCAACCACTAGACCAACAGGCCCGTCGTAAAAGTTATGATTAATAAGATAGTTATTGGTCGTGTCTATTTTATAAGTACTTGAAGTAAATACGAGTACGAGTAATCTAGTTTTTTAACAATGCGGTAATTAATAAGAAAATCGGTTTTAGAAAGTGAAATTATTACCCATCGGTGAACTACAGTCTGGCAATCTGTCGTTATAAAAACTTATAATTTTCCTTTCTATCAGTTTTCCCTTCTCATAAGAGTAGCATCTCCCTTGTTCTGCTACCTCCTTGAAATCTGTAAACAAACAAATAAAATTTCAAAAACAACAGTATGCTTAAACACATTATTATTTTGTTCACATAAAATTATCAACGCATATTTGTAAAATATACTTCTACATCAGACGCTGTGTTGCCGTCGGGTATACTTTCAAAAATATGACAGTACTCAAGTCTTTTAAAACATACTTGAACTCATCCGAAACAATAGCGTATTTTACTCTATATGAGAAACATAATTTAATATTAGCTTAGGTAAAAAGCAGCTGGTAAGTGTTAATTTTAGTTCATAAAAAAAAGTGAGCCGTCACCGGACGCCTGGCAGATGTGAAACATCGACATTACATCATCGCCACACAGTACACAAGATTGTGACTGTATATCTAACACCATCATAAAGCGTGACGACGCGTCGCCACGGCATGGGTCGCCACGCCAGAAATTTGTTTTACGTGCGGCTATGTTTCACATCAAAACACAAAATATTTATTAAAATTCAATTTAAACTTTTCAGTTCTTTTTATTTTATCCATGTTATTACGTCATTCATCTGTGTAAAATAAAGTGACCGCTGCCTGTCAAATGACACCTGATCGGCCTATCTATTTGATTTTATAACCCCCAAATACGATCTATATTCCAAACTAGCTGCGCCCGCGGATTCACCCACGTTATGTTAGGTTTTTGGTTACTGCTCAGCTCCAGTGAGCCATGGCGTGATGTTATGAAGCCTATGCCTTATTCTGGTGTATAAAGCTATACTTCTATATAGTTTCATTAAAATCCGTTCAGTAGTTTTTACCTAAAAGAGTAACAAACAAATACTTACAAATCTTTTTTCATTATAATGTTAGTATAGAAATATATTATACTTTTTAACCGAATCCAAAAAGGAGGAGGTTCTCAATTCGTCTGTTTGTTTTTTTCATGGAAGTTATTGTGAAAGATATTTTAGATGGGTAATGCATATTTATAGGAAACATTGCATCTGATCTTCACAAAAGTAAAAACGAATGTGAAATGGTTCGAGAGTTCAAAAATCAAGAATACCTTCCTGCCGGGGTTGCGGAATGTTTATAATAGTTACCGTGACCCTGGAACATAAAGGGCAATAGAAGGAACATGAGTGGGTTTTAGTCAGTAAGAGTCTGACACGCCCTCCCGCCGCACCCAGGACGGGAGCAGTCATTGGATGATTTCCCACTCACCAAAAAAAAAAAAGAATACCTTAACTATGCTTTAACTAACCAGAATTGTGTCTTAACAACCCTTCAAACCTTCAAAATACGATTTGAAATTTATGACAAGTTTTATAAAATGTGGTTAAAATCATTTATCTAATTCAAATACTTTTTGTTTTGTTATTACGGTATCGATAATACTGTGGAGATATTCATCGCGCATCATGTGGACTACAGATTGATATTCAGGCAACCAGAGCTTGACGCGATATTAGAATATATTATATCCCGACGACAATCAAGCTGTTTAGTATCCAACCAGACCAATTTTGGCCCTTTTGGCTTTTGGCCCTCCTCGGGCCAAAAATTACTCCGTTTTCAATAGGGAATAAAGAACTGTAATATACTCTGTGCGTCACACCTCTAAAATATCGGGAAAATATTAAAGAGAACAGAATCTAAAAAAAAAGGTAATTAAAGTAAACTTACGTGGAAGGAAGACCGAATATCTTGGAGCGCACATCTGAAATTATTACATAGAATGTTTTACCACCGATATTCTCCAACACTTGGTACTACCAATATTTAACATTAGAAAACAAAACTTTTTCTCCAAATGTGTATGAAAGAACATGTTTTTCAACTGCAAATGTAAGTCTATACACACGACATCATGTTATATATTATTAAACAATATGTCCCGGAATAAACGCACACCACCAGACACCCCAATTAGAATACTATATTATAATCATAATACATACACTGAAGTTTTATTATTATGTTTAAAACACTGTTTTTTTATAAATTAGTTGTACAGATTGTGGGAGAAAATTATAGTCACATTACAAATCTACGCATGCACACAGTCGCACTTGCATAAGGGTCTAGCGTAGTAGGTATTTCATCCATTTTAGTTTGTTTTGACTGTACAGCGGAACTGTGACAGCAGTTTACGTAGTTTTAATTATTTTTGGGATAAAATATTACCTATAATAAAAATTACAAAAATCGATTCAGTAAACGATTCTGAAAAAACTATTTTCATAATGTGCATTAATTCAGTTACACATTGTATAGGGTGACTAGTAATAAGTGTACGATACTTAAACTCGTGATTGTGCTCAATTAGCTGTTCAGTACATTTATGTGTACCTAAAGTACTGAAAGCTGATATTTTTTTCGCGATTTCTTTGCTCCCATAATAAAAAATGTTTGTTATTAGGAGCACAGTCACGTTTTTAACTATCGTACCCTAATTACCCTAATCACACTATATAGACCTACTATATATTATTTTATATATTCTATGAGTTTCTTACAGAATTTTATATACCTAATCCATGAGTTTCCTAATTAATAAAATTTGGAAAGCTTTAAAATAATCAATTTAGTGGTACCATTTGCAAAAACAGTCCAGACAGTGTGACCATTATTTTATTGCAAGTTTATGCCTTTTTGGCAGCGATAGAATCATGCTGACGATTTACAAACTGGACAGATTTGATTAACTGGTATAATTTAAAAGATTTCTCGAAAATTCTTATTATTAAAGTACTGTACCAAAGAACCGGGAACTTTAGATTCATAGTCAAATTGTACGAGGATTTTCTGCTTATTTTAGTTTTTAAAGAAGTGCGTCATGATTATAAAGTGTTGGAAGGGGCCCGACAGGGTCACGCCTGCCGGGGTTGCGGAATGTTAATAATAGTTACCGTGACCCCGGAACATAAAGGGCAATCGAAGGAACATGAGTGGGTTTTAGTCAGTAAAAGTCTGACACGCCCTCCCGCCGCACCCAGGACGGGAGCAGTCATTTGATGATTTCCCACTCACCAAAAAAAAATGATTATAAAGTGTAATCTGACTGGTATACGGTTCAGATACGTAAATACATAAGAAAATTGTTAAACATTGTTGATGATTGAAGAAATTTCATCGAATTCTGTAATTCGAAATGTATTTTTAGATTGGAGTATGTGAAAGACTTTGTCAGATTTTTGCCCACTCTAAGTCCAGCTAAATAAAACGTTTACAAACTTACCATAACGTAGTTCACTCCAGCTTTGACAGTCGCTCCGAACCAATAGTCATGATCATATTTTGGTGGTCCTGAAATAGAAATTTTAAATAAATAAAATAAAATAAAAAAAATATCGTTTATTTCAGACAAGGTCCATATTTTGTTAGTATAAACAAAACTTAAAAACTAGTGTTAGTACTTATAACTACCAGAAATAATGCAGTTTTTAACACGCTTAAAAAGTGCTAAAGTATTTTTGTGCGATTGTAAATATTACTTACAACCAAGATAGTTCAACACCTTAATGGAATACTTCTTTTTACAAAGCATAATGCTCTTCTATGTCTCCTATCAAATCAGCCAAGGAAGGCAAGAGAACAGCTCTCGAACATACGTGATTCGAGACACAATAGAAAGACAATTAGCAGAGCGACAGCCGGCTGTCGCTTGGTCATCGAAAAGTTAAGGGCTTATGTTTAACTTACCACCAGATATAATAACTTATGACAGACAAAAATAGTAAATGATCACCTATTTTCCTGTTTATATAATTTAGACCGATTGTGATTTTGACTAGGGTAAATCAAATTAATCACTAGTAGATCTGGCGTTGTGTGGTCACAGTTCTAAGCTAACCTAACACAATTTGGTGATCTTTTACTATTTTTGGCATGCAAAAATATTATTTTGGTAAATTTAGCTCTTTTCTATCTACGCTTCATTTAGCATACACGAGTGGCATTGTAGAATACATGGTAGAACAGCCCCCCTAGACAAGTGGCATTGTAGAATAGATAGCGAAAACGAATAGATTGTCGGTCGGTGGTTGTTGGTCGGTTGGTTGTTGTGATTGTGAAAAGATTGGTTGTTTGTTGTGTAGTGTTGTATGGAGATGTCAAATTGTTTAGCGAAAGCTTATGTCAATTCCAAACATTTGACAATCTATTCGTTTTCGTTATCTATTCTACAATGCCACTTGTTTAGGTCCTCAGAGTTCGAAACGAGATGCCAAATTACTTGTTTTGTCAGACCTACACATATTATCAATTTATTTTTTTCTACAATACCAATTGTCTAAATAAACACAGTATACACAGGAAAAATCTTACTTTGCTCCACAATAGTCCTCGGTATATTGGTGCATGTTTGATTGTACAAATTGCAGTTATATACTTCTCCATATTCATTAGCCCTCGGAGCGCTAATTACCATTCTGAAATAACCAAAACAGATTTTCCTTGAATTGTGTTGTTGTCATGTTACGGAGTTATTAGGTATTGTATTGTTTAGTATTTAACAATAGTGAACACAGGTAATTAAAAAAGGGGAGTGATGACTTAAAAATATATAAGTACTCACAGTTTATTAAACGTATCATAAGTAATACTGTAGCCAAAATAAGAATCTTCTCGAAGAGTAGTTGGCGGTTTAAATATATCCTTCGATCCCAAGTAGTACATTGCGAAGGCACTTGGCCACGTCATCAGGGCCAAGCATGCCCAAATATAAACTGGAAAATAAATTTTATTTATTCATTTAAACTTCTTCTATTTCTTATCTTAGACATCACAGACATCGGTGAAGGAAAACATCGTGAGGAAACCTGGACTTGTAGTTAATATAAGTCTGAAATCGCCAACCCGTCTTGAGCAAGCGTGGTGATCAATGCTCGTGCCTTCTCTGTATGAGAAGAGGGCTTTGCCCAGCAGTGGGACAGTTATAGGCTGGTATTATTTTATATTTAAACTTCATGCATAAACAGGTACAGGTACATTTAATACCTATTTTGTGGGTGGGAAATCATCAAATGACACCACCCGCTCTGAGCGAAGCGGTAAGGAGTGTCAGACTTCTACTGACTTAAAATCCAACCACCCATGTTCTTTCTTAGCCCTTCGTATCCGGGACCCGTCAGGCGTCGGCCCTTGCGGGCCCGTTAATGCCTTTGTGTACGAACTGAGTGAAGAGCGTCCAGCGAAGCGTTGCATGCAAGTTGTTCTTGCGCCGCTCGGCCGCTACTCAGGACCGACGTGTTGATGCATCTTTTTGTCATGAACGCTGCACGCCCCGCCCTGGGTGCTCGATTTCAGCGGACACTCAGACCTTACACTTAGGCATTCTCTAACCAGGGTTGGAGCCGATAGATTGAGAGATACCCTTTTCCCAACTATTTTAGGGTCGGCTTTTAACCTAACCGGATTACCTGAATACTTCTCACATGAATGGTTTCACGCCCAGTGATGATCACGACATTTTAATTTATTTGCACTCATACTTCAATACATTATGTAAAACATTTTACACGTAATAAATACTGACTGTTGAGGGCGTCTGGTGTAGTCAGTGAGCCGCTGGCCATAGTGATTACCTTTACAGAATAGCCGGCATAAAACTACTATTAAATATAAAACTACTAATTACATATAAAACTATTCTTTGCAAGCAATAATGTAGCTTAGTTCTGTTCAAGTAAGCTAGACCTGTATTCGATATATTTATTTTTATTTAAGTCTACATAATTATCGAGGCATTGGATTATAGCAAAATAGAGGAAGCCCCATTTGAGGGTATTATTAGTAGATAATATTATAAAGATTATTATTTAGTTTTTCTTTATTATCAGACAGCAATGAAAGAATGTGACTATAATTACAAAGAAATAAAACGACGCTGTTAAAAAAAAAACTTAAAAATAGTTGAATTTTTCCTTCTTTGGGGGTTTAGAGTGGTTTATGGGAATAAGCCAAATAAAAAATGAGGACATCATATTGCATAAGAATACATGTATAAAAAATTTAATAATCCTTATTTACATAAAAATATAACTTACATTTCATGATTCCTGTACAACACTATTCACTACAGTATAGATTTCAGTTATGTTGTAAATATCAATTTTATTTTACCTTATTTTACCATGTTGGTTAGAATGAGATCATTTAACTGGTTTATTACAAATCGTCCATCCTGTACTGTCAACAAAATAAATATGTAACCAGGGATAATTAAGTTTCCTTAAAACTAATAGAAATTTTGGTTGTGTTTAATCGCATACCCGAAAATTAGCTATGTAGCAGCCAAAAATGATAATTAAATAATCAAAATACCCAATTGCAATATCGGAAGTTGGTGACTTTATTTCTGTTTCATGTTATTGACACCAACTTGCCGTTTCGTAAAGTATTAATGAGACACGAAGATTTATAAACGCCTTTAGAGCTTTAAGGCTTCTTTCTTTCTTTCTACAGTTAAATTCAAATCAAACTACTACAAGTGCTAAATACTGAAATATGAGCTAAAAAAAAATTACCAATATGTTGAGTTTATAAATTTTATTAAGCCTTAAGTCTAAAAAAATTGTTAAGCATTTAAAATGTACCTTTATTTTCTACTTTAATTAAAATTTATATAATATATTAAGAAAAATAAAGAGCAAAACGAATAATCCAAAATTTTTCATCAGCGGTTAAGAAAGCTTTGCTCTTAAAATTATTGAAAATATTGTTCATATTCTCGTCCATATTTTTTATTGCACACAACACAAAAAACATACAAACAAGTAGCAATAAGAAAATACTTATGCACAATGGCGAGCTTAACCCAGAATCTTGTTTCTCAATAATAAATTATTATTAAGTAGCTTTGCCCGCGACTTCGTCCGCGTGGAATAATAGTTCCCGTTCCCGGGGGATTTCCGGGATGAAAACTATTCTATGTCCTTTCTCGGGTCCCAGACTATATCTGTACCAAATTTCATTTAAATCGATTTAGGAGTTTAGGCGTGAAGAAGAGACAGACAAACAGACAGAGTTACTTTAGCATTTATAATATTAGTACGGATAGCACACAACATAAAAAAAAACAAATAACCTATGTGCAATGGCGAGCGTTACCCACAATCTTATTTCTCATTGAGCAAATTATTGTTAATTGTTATGAGGAAATAAAATTCTTAAACCAATTGTAATATGGCGTTCCTGGTTACTAATCTATTTTGTGTACTGTACGTATAACGAGGATCCACTCCCTGGTCTAATAATACCGATATAGGAAAAATATTGTACAAAAATGTTTGCAGACAAAACATGCCCATTTATTGTTTAACAAGATGTCTCCCGCGGTTTCACCCGCGTTTCGTTATGTTTTTGATTACTGCTCCATCATCATATCGTGATGTAATGTAAAATGTGATAAATGGTGATAATGTACAGTCACGTGTATAAACATGTATACACCACGCTAACTTTAAAATCAATTTTGTCTTAAAATAACTATAATAATATTTAGTTTTAGGGCATATTGTATAGTAGTCTATGATATAGTTACTATAAAATAAGTTTCAACTGAAAGTTATTGCTCATTTGAGAGATATTTGATTCAAATCTTTGTGAAGTGTATACATGTTTATGCTCGTGACTGTACATTACTATAAAGTAGTTTTTTGTAGCGGAGTAACAAACATCCATACATAAATCCATATTATTACTCACATTTAGAAACCAAATAAAGGAGATAAAAAAAATATAATCACTAGTTGGTCTAGTGGTTAGTGAACTTGACTACTTAGCAGAAGCTCGTGGGTTCGATTCTCTTCTAAAATAAATATCTGCATAATGAGAATAATTAAAGACTTGTAGCGTACTTTTACATATCTAATACTAATTAACGTCACTTGTAAATAAATAAAATAAAATCTAAACTTATGTAAACGAGGATAATAAAGTACTGTGCCTACAGCAAGGAGACTCGTCCTTATCAAAATGTAATATTAGAAGTATTTTAAAATAAACGCCGGAAGGAAAATTATAAAATTACAAGCTTTTGCCCGTGGCTTCGCTCGCGTTAAAAAGAGACAAAAAGTAGCCTATGTTACTCTCCATCCCTTCAACTATCTCCACTTAAAAAATGACGTCAATTCGTCGCCCCGTTTTGCAGTGAAAGAAAGACAAACATACAGACAGACAGACAGCAGACAGACAGACACACTTTCCCATTTATAATATTAGTATGGATTATAATAGCTTTTTAATGTTATTGCTGGCTAGCTGTCCCCCACGGTAGCCCACGGTTTCTTAAGGCTTTTGTTACTGCTCCATATGCGTTATATTGGACTATAGCGTGGTTATATTGGACTATATGTTATGCTGATATACAAGCTATATTATTGTAAAGTTTCGACAAAAGCAGTTTAGCTGTTTCTCCGTAAATGTGTAACTAACCAACTTTTGTCCATTTATCTACAAAAATGAATCTGAACTGTAATTCGTCAAATCCGGATCAGCCGTTTAGTAGACCGTTATGGTGAAATATAGGGTGGACATGCACACATACAAATAACACTCATAACACTCTTTTTTGATAGCCACAGTCGTATAAAAACAATAAAATTATTTTGTTTACCAAATCATTTTAAGGTTTTTATTTATTCAAGTCACAAAACTAATATACAGCGCCCGGATATAACAGATAAAATACAAATTTAGGCACTCCATATTTGTCTAACATGTTTGTGTATTTACATTAAAATGTATAGTTAATTAAACAAAACGCCGTTTACAGGAAACCGGATGAATTCGAGCAATTTAACTAGGTTTTTACCTACTACAGATTTATTTATAAATTTCGGTCGGTAAAGTAGAGGTCGGGATTAGGTAGTTATTTATGTAGCTACGTATACTGATTTCATAGGTTTACTCCTCTGCCCTCTCTACGCGAAAGGTGTATATGCATTAAATCTCAAGATTGAATTTAAAAAGCAGAAATAGTTCCGAGATTTATTTAATGAAATCGGCAAAGTGCAATTCGGACTCGCACATGTAGGGTTCCGTATCATTAAAGGACACAAAACCGGCCAAGAGCGTGTCGGGCCACGCTCAATGTAGGGTTCCGTAGTTTCCCGTCCGTCACAATAAGTGTTTCCACTTATAAGTTTAAAAAAAGGCTTTGTGGCATTTGTTACGTTGACATACTAAGTACGCAGAAATTATTTTGTACAACGTTTTTGTCTTTTTTGTACAAAAACTGTTCTTTCCAATAAAGTTCAAAATAACTTTCCTAGAAAGTCCTTATAAAGTTCTACTTTCCAGATTTATTTAATATTTTTTAAATCTACGGGTAAAAAGTTAGAGGGGTTTGATTTTTCCTTTTGGAGCGATTATTTCCGAAATTATTGATATTTCAAAAAATGATTTTAGCAAACACCTATTCATTTTTAAATACCTATCTAACAATATATCACACGTCAGGGTTAAAATTAAAAAAAAATCACTTCCCTCTTTACATTTAGGGGGGCTACCCTAATAAAACATTTTTTTCCAATTTTTATTTTACCACTTTGTCGGCGTGATTGATATACATATTGGTACCAAATTTCAGCTTTCTAGTGCTAACGGTCACAGAGATTAAGCGAGGATGGACAGACGGATAGACAGACATGACGAAACTATAAGGGTTCCTAGTTGACTACGGAACCCTAAAAAAGTATGCAAAAATGAACGAATGAATCACTTTTACACTCGATTTTTTGTCTTTCTATTGTGTCTCGAATCACGTGTGTTCGAAGGTTTAATACAGTTCTTAAATATTGTATGGGAGCCGCCCTAAAAAAATATTTATTTTGTTTTTAGTATTAATATTTATAATATTCAACGTCTACGGTTTCGACGGGAATGGAGGAACACCAGCGGCCGAAACGCCTACAAAGCCGAAATTTCGGGGACAAAATATTTCATGAAGGTAAAAAAGTGAATATAGAACGCCATAATAATATCTTTATAATTTCTAAGATAATTACACTTTTTGTCCGTTTCACGAATTTAATAAATAATAATGAAAATTTACTGCTTGTTCAAGTTAATATCAGACGTTACTGATATAATAAAATATAGAATAGCTTTTTAACGTAAAAGGAAGTTTAATTAAGAGTGGCCCTTACATTTTCATCAGAACCGATAAATTAAAGCAATCACATGATTAAAATTGACAGCTATAATGTAATTAAGTCCACGTTTTAATTATCATTAAAAATTCAAATATAATCTAGCTAAGATGTTATTTTTGCGTTGAAGGATGTTACGACTCGTTTCACTTTATCGACTTTTTCTGACAACTCTTAGTGATGCGAACGCATCGATTTATCGATGGTATTTTTGTCGTTGACTAGCGGATCTGTCAGACGGTATACATAATAAAGAATAACTCCATCGCACCAGCTGTTCAACGACATGAGATCGCATTAGAGCAGCTTATGTGATAAAGATGGCTTCATAAAAGCGGAAAAAAAGAAGAGAAAGAAGCCTCCTTGTCAAAACCAGTGCGGCAGCGGGCTGGCAGGACCAAACGACGACGCAGCTGTATGTGTCCAGACCGCATCATACTACGAAGGTTGAGAAGTTCGTGGAATATATGCGAATGAAGACCAACTGGACTCTGAGGGTCGTGCAGTTTATGTATTATAAAATATACTTAAATTACGCGTCACGTTGACTGATGCCACCGCGATGGATTGCTAAACTATAAACTACTTAACCGATTTAATCAAAGCACATCGTGTGCAGTTATATCACACTCAAAAGACTGGCCATATTTAATTTCAATGACAAACACAGCTACGCGTGGCCGAGTCAGCTAGTGTGTATATTTAGATTGGAATTTGTGAGAAACCCTATTCCTATGCTCTGATTTATGACTTCAGGACTAAAAAGATTTTCTGCGACGAAGCGATATCAAGCAGCCGGAGGCTAAGGATTGAGATAGTTTAGTAGTATTGAACTCACATATGGGACGATATGTTATAAACTCAAATCCTAGATCACAGTATTTGGTCCTTTATGACAAAAGGATAATCCACTTTACTGGACGGAAAGACTTATTCCCGAGAGATATATGTACAAAATTGTTGACAATTCCAATCCTTAAAAAATTGGTAGTTGAGTAACACAAAGCAACCATTCGTCGTGAGGTATGGCTAACCAATTGTACCTACCTTTTAAAAACATAAAATATTAAAATTGCATGATTCGTTTAGGAGCTACGAAGTCATAGACAGACAAAATATTATACATACGTATAACAAAGTCATTTCAGAGAATCAATAAAAAAAATGCGTTTAAAACCGAAAGCTAATATAACATAATTATATCGACACATATTATATTCCTATTCACCATAAAATGGACTAAGCAGCGAGCGAAATAAATGAGTAAATATTTCAAGGGGCAGACATACACATTCTCCATTCATTTTGGCAGAAGGTACATAATTACATTGACAAATGTAGAGTGGGAAGCATAGCTATGACAAGTGGGCTTGTTGCTTGATCCGTGTTATCGGGCTTGTGGTTATTCGAGTTGATATTATACAGACATGTTATTTTTTTTATTTTTTAAAGCCCAAAATGTATTGAGTTATATGGGGGGTAGGGATGATTTGGCCGGCAATCAAATCATCCGCTCGTTTTTTTTGGTGAGTTATTAGCACCTTTTTTTTATTATTATTATGGGCTTGCTCTTGGTCCCAGACTAGCCCGAGGGCATAGACGGAGCCTACGATGGAGCGAGCTTACCCAGTAGATGCCTATGCACTCGTTTCTCGACGCCGGCAGGGAGATCCATTCCTTTGCGGTGCGCATTATAAACGATTTTGAGATGCCCTGCGTGCGGATATGAGGAATATTAACCAAGAAAGGGTGGTATCCCGCCGTACGGCTGGATGTCCGGTGGTAAAATGGAAATGAGGGAATGAGCTCGTGTAGCTCATGAGCACACTCACCGAAGTGCAATCTGTAAAATACCGCCAGACAGGCAACTTTTCGCCGATGTGCTAGTGGTTGAAGTTGGGCCACCAGCTTCTTGTCGCCAATCAACCTTCTGGCCCTGCGATCCACCGAATCCAATGCGACTAGTTGGTATTTGGCTGAGCCATCTCATAGGTGACTGCAATACTCCATACACGATTTTTTTTTTTTTTTTTTTTTTTTTGGTGAGTGGGAAATCATCCAATGACTGCTCCCGTCCTGGGTGCGACGGGAGGGCGTGTCAGACTCTTACTGACTAAAACCCACTCATGTTCCTTCGATTGCCCTTTATGTTCCAGGGTCACGGTAACCACTATAAACATTCCGCAACATACTCCATACACGATCAGACTTGAGCTTTATAAAGTGTTAGAAGCTGTCCCAGCGTGAAGTATCGTTTAACCTTGTTAAGGATGCCCAGTTTTTTCGCCGCAGTCTGTGCTTTGGACTCGATGAGAGTGCCGAAGTTGAGGTCAGAACTCAACTTCATGCCAAGGAGTTCAAGGTAGCCGGACCATAAGACTCGAACTCGCTCTCTCGTCAACGGCGTGTCGCTTTAAACGTCACTCAGCTATTTCAACGTTGGAAATCATCAAATGACTTCTCCCGTCCTACGTGTCAGACTTTTACTAACTAAAACCCACTCATGTTCTTTTTTTTTTGGTGAGTGGGAAATCATCAAATGACTGCTCCCGTCCTGGGTGCGGCGGGAGGGCGTGTCAGACTTTTACTGACTAAAACCCACTCATGTTCCTTCGATTGCCCTTTATGTTCCAGGGTCACGGTAACTGTGATTAACATTCCGCAACCCCGGCAGGCGTGGCCCTGTTGGGCCCCTTCCTGTGCTGACTCCTTCTCTTTGAGGCGCGCGTGGAACACTATCGCGCCGTCGACGCGGTCCTGGTCCCAGCCGAGCGGCGAGCTACCCATCGCTCGCCATCCGCAGAACCGCGCCTACGGTGGCCGGTAGTCGTCTTGCGACTCTCGACGTCTTCGCCTGGATCTTAGTCCGGGGCGAGAGGCTCGTCGTTGCCTCTCGCGCGCCGCCGCTTCCTTCACTAGCATAACTGCTTCGCAGAAGGAGGCGACGGCATCCCATTCCGTCTCGCCCCGAAGCATGGCTTGAACCAGCGCCGGGCGCGAGAGGTCACCGCCGCCGATCGCCTCTACGAGGACACGACGATGCTCCGCCCATGCGCGGCACACCCCAACTGTGTGCTCGATCGTGTCCTCCAGGCGACCGTTACTGCAGTGGTGACACCCAGGCGTCGCTTCCGCCTGAATCCGACACAGGAACCTCCCGAACTGACCATGTCCGGTGAGGACCTGTGTCAGGCGAAACGTGAGAGCGCCGTGGCGCCTCTCCAGCTACTCCTCAAAGAGGGGTTATAACTATTCCTCAACCCCGGCAAGCGTTGGCCCTGGAGGCCCCCTTCACAATCATCCGCTTTGTGCGTAACATTAGGAGGCCAGATGCGCTATCAGGCCCCTTTCTTTTTCGAAGTAGTACGTACTTATAGCAAAGCAACTGTTAACTCTGTGACGTTTGTCTTGAAAGTGACAACCTAATGCGTCACTGTTTACGGAGCGTTGCTGTGGACAGTGACACTTGTTTGATTTTGTGTTTCTCGTTTAGAGTGCACCGTGATGCCCAACCACGGTGCCGTGACCAAGTTCCCCAACTGGTGTCCTACTGAAATATGCCTCTAAGAACAGTTGTAACAACAATGTTGATTTAACAAATCTAAAAGTAGTTTTTAAAGTCCTACTTTGAGATCACCAAACTTCGTCATCATCTGTTTAGTGTTTTACATAATTTAAACGTATAAGCTAGGTATATAATATACAGACACTGTAGTGTCAATACAAAATAGTCGCAGATAAATAAATAGTTATCAAATAGTTTTACTACACATAAAAACAGACTAAAGGAAAAGTTGATGGAATTTTTACCTTTTATTATTTGAAGCAGGAAAATTAAATAGTCTTTGTTTAATCAATCTGCTTCGGATAATAGATATATAAAAAGGTTTTTTTTTTAGAATTATTTTAGTACAAAAGCTAAGAATGAAAACAACATTATTCACTGAACAACTAAACCTTATTCGTAATTTAAAATTACGGTTAGTCTAGCACATTGTTTAGTAAGGCTTGCAGCGGAACGGTAAGCGAGTTTAAAGTCCACAATAAAATCCCACGAGCGGGGATTTTATGCAATTCTATTGGTGGATTTTTGACTCGCTCACCGCTCCGCTGTCTCTCTCGGCTTCTGTGAACAAACAACATAACCCGTCACAAACGAACCTAAATCAGTTAAATAGATAAAATAGTATTAGAACTAACTACCAGTAGACCCATTACTAAGATACGCGGCTAATACTATTAGCAGACATAAAAGGACACTATAATTTTAGTCTGTGGCCCAAAGACGCGAGGTGCGCAAATATATTAGGGTATGGTTTTTGTGCAAAGTAATTAATGGGGCCGCATAATTATTACTGTGATTTCAAAGTACTTTTAAGTACAATATGTAGAACATTAAGTTTCAGCGGACCTGTGTTACGGTGATAAGGATTGATTTACACTATCTTCTATGATAATTTAGTTGGACTCGCTTTGGGGTGACTTATGTTTTAAGGCGAACGTTACTATTTTATTTAAGCGACTTCTAAAAAGGTCATTTTGTTACTCTACAATTTTTATTTGTTTGAACTTAATGGTGCAAAAGCGGAATTTTTGCCTTAAGCTTTTTCTACTAGTCAACTCAGAACTCTTTTATATGTGTCCGCCAAGTATAAACCGATTTTAATAATCCTTATTTCATTTGAAAAGATGTACTCTCGAGTTAGTCTCGTAAAAACATTGTATAGATAGATATCTTAGTACATAGACCAGGGAAGTCCTCAACACCCCTCGGCATGTGTCAGTCGTTTCTCTTTTGAACAACGTTTACGCTTAAGACGGTTGAGAATGATGAGTAAGCTTATGTCAAATCCATACAATTAACAATCTATTCTATTCTACCATCTATTTTACAACGCTACTTGTCTAGTAGTGCAGTCAAGAACAGCACTTATTTATTGTGATTCCGTTATGATAGTCATCATCATCTCCCTAGCCATATCCCAACTTTATTGGGGTCGGCTTCCAGCCAAACATATCACCTGTTTCATTCATTGTGGTCGGGAGGGCATTGAACTTTTGTTAGAAACAGCTGATATTTATTTCGCGATTTCAAAGTTGGTTCCATAATAAAAGTTGTTTGTTTTTATGGGCAGAATCATCTCCTAGTGGGTTTTCCAAGACCAAAAATACACCTTGTATACATGGTCAACTATTAATTCACACATTTCTCTGGTTAGTGCAGTCTAATAGAGTCCAAATGTTAAGTACCTAACAATTTTCCAAACGAGAAATTATACTAAAAATAAACAACAAAAACCGTAAACTCGAAACGAATTGCCGATATTTTCTGTGATTTCTCAGAAAAGTGCTTCCCGGGTGTCGAACCACTGCCCCTTAGTTATCTTTAACGACCTCCAAGTATACCTACTACGCTAAAGGGTCGTATACACGCGCTAGCAAGTCATCCGGAATAAAACAAGCTCTAAAGTAACTTTTACACTTCATTAGGTTAATCAAACTTTTATTTTGTTTTAATCTTTCTTTTAAGTTTCTTAGAAAATTTTAATCTTTCTGTAAGACCAAGTACCATGGGAATCCTGTAATGAGATTTTTTAAAGTGAGTATTAAATTAAATAAGAAGAAACAATTTTACTTTTGGTAATCCTCAATTAAAATCATAATAATAATATGTTTTTGTTATCCCATAAGAGGGCAAAAGCCGTTACTCATAATTATATATTTAGGTTATAAAATACTAGCGACCCGCCTAAGCTTCTATCTTTCCACGATCCCGTTTTAATGAATTCTATCTTCATCTTTAAAATTGAGAATTAATAGAATCGAAAAAAAAACATTATGTTTGTATGTTAGGAGCAATACCGTCACTTTATATCAGCCTACCCCCTATAATAATAAAAAAACCCATAACCAAACAATTCAACTTAACGAACATCTTATTATTTTAACAACATTTGTTATATCATCGTACAATAACTTGAACTAATCCATATATAAACGATAGCGCGCGCTATCAGCAAAATCCAAGCCCACAATTAACATCCAAATGTCCTTTGGAAAGTTCTAGAAGACTCGTTCGCACGACACTTTCCCGGTAATAAAATCACGGACCGTCTACAATGAAACTCTGGTACTTTAAAAAGTTAAAACGTAGCGACACCGGCTGCCTGAAGAACGTGAGTTGGAACATAAAACTGTCACGTTT
Organism: Athetis lepigone; assembly: GCA_033675125.1. Classification (NCBI taxonomy): domain Eukaryota; kingdom Metazoa; phylum Arthropoda; class Insecta; order Lepidoptera; family Noctuidae; genus Athetis; species Athetis lepigone. The sequence continues at coordinate 2,254,487 of CM066239.1, read as the reverse complement.
TAAACCGGAACGGCCCAGTGGAAACGCTTCTTTAAAGTATTTTTTTTACTTTTCGGCCGTAATAAAATCGGACCGCTAATCTCTTTCGAGTCGTGATGTGGAGCGTCGGCGCTACGTGCTACGTGCTACGAGTTACGTGCTACGGGCTACGTGCTACGTGGTTGCTACGCAGCGTGATGACTAGCGGATTAGATGTTGATCTTAACTGACCTTTATTCGTGCGTTGTGTTAATCATTTCATGTTGAATTTGTAAGGATTTAAATAGAAAAAAGTCACCGATAACGACCGACCTATATTTATAGTTTTAGTATAAAAGTAATACTATTTTATGCCCCGACCATTGTCTGATTTCATGCAAAGTGCCATTCATGTGTTTGAAGCCTTCACAGTTTTATGTGTTTGATAATGGTATAACCAAACAATAGGGTGTATAATAGTTTTCGTACCCAAGGTTTTGCATGAAAAGACAAATTCTAGGCTCACACTAACAAAAACTTACACGACCCACAATCGCACTTAAATACACACAATATCCTCCTAAATCTTCGAAATAAAAAGTCTATTTTAAGCACTACCCACACCCAAAAGGTCCATTTCTAAAATGCTACAGAATAATAATTTACGAACAAATGCCGCGGACGGTTGGTCAGCAAGAAACAATTGAAACGTTAAGGGTAGGGTCACACTATCTGTGGACCACGCTTCGTCGGGTACATACGACAGGAAATTAGGGCTCGAACCCATTAGCTGGCTGATGATGGTGTTAATGAGATTGTCTATAGAAAGTGGTCGGGTTGGACGTGTAGTTAGTTTGTATGGTTGGACAGCCTAAATACCTAAATAGAGAGGTAATATAGAGGAAGGATGAAGCCATTTTGGTTGTGAATAGGCAGTTTTTGGTGATTTTAGTTAGGTTATGAGCAAAATGTTTACAAAGAGGTGCTTATATTTCTTTTCATGTAAGAATAAATAGATCGAACCCGGTCTAATTCAGGTTGTGTTCCGTAGTTTTTAGGGTTCCGTAGTCAACTAGGAACCGTTATACTTTCGCCATGTCTGTCTGTCTGTCCGTCCGTCCTCGCTTAATTTCTGTGACTGTTAGCACTAGAAAGCTGAAATTTTATACCAATATGTATATCAATCACGCCGACAAAGTGGTAAAATAAAAATTGGAAAAAAATGTTTTATTAGGGTAGCCCCTGTAAAGAGGGAAGTGTTTTTTTTTTTAATTTCAACCCCATGTGTGATATATTGTTAGATAGGTATTGAAAAATGAATAGGGGTTTACTAAAATCATTTTTTGATAATGTTAATAATTTCGGAAATAATCGCTCCAAAAGAAAAAATCAAAGCGTCCCCCCCCCTCTAACTTTTGACCTGTAGGTTTAAAAAATATGAAAAAAATCTGGAAAGTAGAACTTTATAAGGACTTTCTAGGAAAATTATTTTGAACTTGATAGAAAGAACAGTTTTTGTACAAAAAAGACAAAAAGGTTGTACAAAATAATTTCTGCGTACTTAGTATGTCAACGTAACAAAAGCCTTTTTTTAAACTTATAAGTGGGAACACTTATTGTGACGGACGGGAAACTACGGAACCCTACATTGAGCGTGGCCCGACACGCTCTTGGCCGGTTTTTTTTATTTGGTCAAAAGCCAAAAGTCGTGTAAGTTTTATTCGGTTAACTTTTAAATAGTAGTTTATTTTTATCGCCTTTAATGTAGCAAGCGCCCATAGGTTACGGTGACCGCTTACCTAAGACAGCCACATGTTTTTCTTTCCCAAAATAGAAAAAAAAATGGGTATACTAATTTTAGAAAACCTCACAATGTTAACTTTGACAGCTAAACCGAAAAATACACACTGCCATCAGTGTGTATTTTCCGGTTTCAACAAATGGTTAATTTAAACACAGCTTCCTAATCACGTTAAGATTCTACCCCACTTTCCTGTAAGATAAACTGAACTGTCTATAAATTAGAGAACAAATCGAATTCATCGAGTGTCTTTGTATCGATCCGTTTGATTTATTACTCATCGAGGTGGTCACGTTCCTGTAAAAGGGTCCGACAGACCCTGAAAAAACAAACGTGCTCCTTCCTGAAACCATTAATCTGATCATACTTTTGGATAATAAAGTTGTGCGAATAGGGTATGGACACGTATTTTGTTAATTTATTTTTAGGCTTTTTTCGAAGTTGTATTTTTAGGTAAGTGGTATCATGGTTTTTCTGCGTTACTTGGGTGAGACAATTTTTGCCAAATATGCCAAGTAAATTTGCACTATTAAAATATTGGTATTTGCGTTTCATCTTACTCCGAAGTTTCTAAAAAATAATAATTCAGCTTCGACGAAAAACTTTTCACTTCGTATATTTAAGGTCAAGTTGAAAAGAGTTTGAAAAATGAAAAATAATAAGGTACTTCTTTATTATTATACAACACTGAGTAAAAAACATCGACTTCATCATAGGTATATAAAATTTACAAAATAAACGCCCCTTTTTCATGTTTAATTCTATTACACCGATCTAAATATTTTTATAGCTGGCGAAAAAAATAGTTCTAAGAAAATATTTTCCCTTTGAGTACGCATTCCTGAAAACCACTGTGCAACAGTTATGGTAGCTAGTAGCCACGCACATCGCGATTTACTTGCGCTAGTTTAAAAGTATAAAATGTGTTGAACATATTATTTGCCAAATTTCTTATTACAAAAGTTACAGTGAACTAACGCAAGTTGTAACCTGCGCAAGTTAATCGTAACGTGTGTGACAATTATTAGAATCAACACAAATGACGCGTGTTAGCAAATCAAAGCGTATGACAGCACGTATTCCACAACACAATCATGTACAGTCAGCTAGCAGAGCGAACAAACTCAATTGATAATTGAGAATAAACTCAAACATTATTTCAAAAGTAGTTGAGATTTGGCTAGGATTGCAATTCAGTGGAAGATTCATGGGGTTATATCAAGACAAAATTATATTTATTATTTTATACAACATTTTGTCTGATTTCTATATATCAGTTTTTTCTGAATAATAAGATAGTAGTATTCAGAAAAATAAAATAGTAGGTACTGTTTACTTCTTTCAATATATTAGTTAAAACTAAGTAAAGAACTAATTGTATTTATCACTTTAATAAAACTTTTTATTAGGCTACGGTTTTGTGAAAAAAATCCAATCTCTGACGACCCTGGATAACCATAAACTTTGCTGACTGTACATTGTTGACTACACCACGAACAAGGTAGACATGTACACAATAGATCAGATTGTCGTGTCGACAGCTCGGCACACGCGACGGCGGCCACTTCGCATTGTGTGACGTTTCAAGTACGACGCCACTTCTGCTTCTCTTGAAATAAACTTGATACTAGAACTATGTATTCTTGATAAGGAAGGGGATTACATCACAAAACGATCATTATATGCGTTGTTTGTTCTTTAAAGAAATAAAGATTATCTAAATTTTCAGACTTTACCGACGAATTACATCGTGTAGAAATTTAGACTTATAATTAAATTAACTAGCGCTCTCTTGTCGTAATGGCGATGTGGATAAGGCGCCCGCCTTTCGTGAAAGTTTGGTTCGAATTCCGGCAAATACCAATGTGATGTTTTCAATTCATAATAATGTATTTTCTAAAGGTTATCTTGGACATCACTGACATCCCGTGCCTCGGAAAGCACGTAAAGTGTCCCGGTTGTCATTCGTAGAACTTTGGCAGTCGTTACGGGTAGTCAGAAGCCACAAAGTCTGGCCAATCTAACCAAAGGGTATCGTATCGCCCAGTTACTGGGTTGTGGAGGTCTGATAGGCAGTCGCTCCAAGTAAAACATTGGTGTTCAGCTGAATCCGGTTAGGCTGATAGCCGACTCCGACATAGTTGGAAAAGGCTAGGGAGATGATGATGACAATACGGCCTACGTAAATGGACTACTAACCAAAGATGCAGGTAAAACCGCGGAGGACAGTTAGTAGTATAAATAATATAAGTCTGAAATTACTAACACGTCTTAAGCTTGGTGAGCAATCTCGTTACCTTCTCTGTAAGAAAAGTCTTTTGTCACTATTCAATTCTTTATTGCATTCCACAATTAGGCTTTTATGGTAAACATTACAAAAGGAACAATCATGTCAATTGGTTTTATGGAGTAAATGAGTAAAACTCTAGATCAAATAAAACCGTTTAAATGCCTGATAATTATCTCTTTACACTTGACAATTTGTTCTAATGATCACTATCTTCATACAAAAGCTAATTTGTAAAGCACAACTCAAAACACATACAAAATATTCAAAGTACCTAATTCCTTAATTATTTCAGATCAAGTAATTAGGCGTAATACAGAGTTGCTTCTAATAAATCTACGAATAAATTAATAGGGCTAAATGAAATCAAGTTTACTTCAAAATATCCTACCCAAATGCGAATGGTAAATTGTACCAATTACATTTACTGAGGGTCTAATCAATTTGAGAACATTCGTCTAATAAATAAGGCCTAATCAATATTATGGCGTCATTGCTGAGAGCTCGCTCATTATTTGTAGTATGGAGTAGTCTTTTTAGAGGGTTAAACTAATATTTGACAAGTAATTCAATAAGTTAAAAACACGATTGGTATTATAAAATACTAGCTTTTGCCCGCGGCTTCGCTCGCGTTAGAAAGAGACAAAAAGTAGCCTATGTCCCTCCATCCCTTCAACTATCTCCACTCAAAAAATCACGTCAATTCGTCGCTCTGTTTTGCCGTGAAAGAAAGACAAACATACAGACAGACAGACACACTTTCCCATTTATAATATTAGTATGGATTTGAATAAACACCTGAAAACATTACACACCGTTTTGTGTCGAGCTTAAATTAAAAGCCCCATAATACCAAGATACCAACCGAATGTAGGCACACGTTTTTTCCAGCATTGATAATTTATCTGTCAAAATGCTTAAATTTTAACTAGTATGAGAAAAAATGTGACTTTATTTGTTTGTATGCCTTAAATACTTGATAGACCATCATGAGTATAAAAAAATATTGCCTCTGGAATTAAGATCTCGAGAACTAAATGCCTCTTCATTTTCTGGTTTTCTGACATGTATGCAAAATATTTTTACATAATCTTTAACGCATGAGGCATCACAGACGCGCCTTACATCATAAACTATGTACTAATACTGTAAATGCTCAAATAACCCAGAGAGGCTTACTTATCACTTATACTTATATGTGTACGTTATGTAAGTACTTTATCTGCTTTTGAGTCGATTTTGATGAAATTAGGGACTTTTACAATAAAATTATTAACCCAACTTTTTATCTAACGTTGACTTAGATTTCGTATAATCTACGACATTCTACATTCACGCAGACGAAGCCACGGAAATCAGGTAGCAAGATATAAATCCGTGTATTTACGAGCAAAAACACAAATTATCGAACCGCGCCCCGCACTTCGAAAATCCTTTTTGTCTGGCAAAATACTTAAATTAAAAATTACTGCATGCAATTTCTGCGCAGATTAAAGCATAAATATATCGTAAAGAGAATTATTAATTTGGAACACGTTTCATACATCACAATGAGAGTACAGTAAAAGAGAAAAACTACCTTGCTGTTCATTTCGTTTGATGACTTTTACGATACTCAAAGTAACGTACATTTGAAGCTGACAGTACAGTCGCGCAGTAAAGTTCGCAATTTGAGCTCAAAAGCCATGGTACTCATAGCTCTCTATCGGCGTCGAACAGTGGGGGTTTAACGCAATTTACCGGTTTAATCCGGATCACGTACCGCCCGTCGGCGCATTGTTCGCCACTGTACCGAAGAAATGCAGATATTTCGTCAAAAGTGCGCAAATTATTGCGGACTAACTTTTAGTTCTGATTTTGTCGGTGTGATGAGTTATGGTAGAGGCGAATATACGAAGTCTCAGACTAATAAAGTTTCTGTCCTTTCTTGGTGTTCAAGCTAACATCTTCCGAATTCAATAAAAAAAAATATCAAAATTAGATTAGCAGTGAAAGCATCAGATACATACAGACTGACACAAAAATAAACAGACAAACCGAGTAAGCATAGATATATAAAACTGTACTTTTGTATACAACAGTACAAAAAGTAATTGAGTTTGCTCATTTTTACCTTCTAATTAAATTGGTGACGATAAAATTAAATATAACGGAACAGTAATTAAATTTTGTGTCTTTGTACTTTTTTATTTGAAGTACTCTCAGGGATTTGGGACGCTAATTATTTGTGTAGGATGGAAATATTTTTATGAACGTATACGGAAATTTTCGTAACTGCGTTAGATTTATAATTAATTTTAATATGAATAATTATTATCAATCGTGAAAAACTGAACCGATTTTGATGTAACATGTCTAAGAATTATCGCGAGTTTACTTACTTTCAAATTAAATAAACACATCCAAATCGGTTCACCCATTTAAGAGGCCACAGATAGACAGCCACACACACATGGTCAAAACTATAACACCATTCCTTTTGTACCGTGACTTAAAAAAATAGATATGTTGTATTTCTACTTTTAAGCATTACGTATGTCAATTTCATTCTAAATGTTCTAAAAGTTTTCTAGATTCAACGAAAAAAAGGTATTATCAAAAATTTCTATAACTGGAAAACACGTGTTCTGCGTGTTAAACGCAAGTTTTGTAAATATTAACAGTACTGCTTGTAAACTAAAATTGTTGCAAATTTGTTTTATAACTGGATTTTTTTATTCGAAAACTAGATTTTTCATCCAAATAACGTCAGACGACAATTTTATTCCACGGCTTGAGACTTAGAATTCTAGATACTAGCTGTTGCCAGCGATTTCTTTCGCACATAAGTATATCAGTTATAAATAACGCTCAGGAATAATAAAAATAGGCTTTTTGTCAGCAAACAAAATGGATTATTAGTTGCGGGGTTTAAGGCAGGCAAACACCTATAATTACGGCAATTTGTACAAATCCATGGATCAAACGTTGCTTTCAAGTATTTGTTTTTTACTTTGACATCTACCTTGATTAATTGTCCTTCTAAAATATTCATGGATACATAATTGTAACGTATTAAGTCTACCTATTTAAAAACATTTGACTAATTTGAATGCAAATTTCCACTGACAAATGATAACAAAGATTATATCAACAAAAACAAACTAGCAAACCCGCCTCATTCGTATTTCACCCTCAACATAAAACTACCATTAAATAGCCACAAATCTCGAGCCACCAATAAAATAGTTTGAATAACCATAAAGTGCTGTAACTCACTTCAAAACACCGCTGTAAAATCAGAACCAAACTTGTCTACTTAATATTCAAGTAAAGTCAGATGTTTTTGAAAGTTTTCACTGAAAATAAGTAATGGCTGTAGAAATTAGTAAGCGAACACTGTAAATGAATGTAATTTATACACTTTTTACTTATTTACTTTTTTCTCTTTATTAAGCACGCTCTTTAAAGTTTCCCGGCTTCGCACGGGTACTAAATATGGCCAGGTTCAGTAATAATGTAGCTTTCTAAAGAAAAAAGATATTTTGAAATCGGTCCAGTAGTTTTTGAGTTTATTCGAAACATACAAAAATACAATCTTTCCTCTTTATAATATCCATACTAATATTATAAATGGGAAAGTGCGTCTGTCTCTCTGTCTGTATGTTTGTCTTGCTTTCACGGCAAAACGGAGCGACGAATAGACGTGATTTTTTAAGTGGAGATAGTTGAAGGGATGGAGAGCAACATAGGGTTCTTTTTGTCTCTTTCTAACGCGAGCGAAGCTGCGGGTAAAAGCTTGTAGATTATATGCGAAATCATGTAATAAGTTATTAGTTGCATAATTTGTTGTTTTGTTAGCTTTAATCCTGTTTGTTTACCGATTAAAACAAATAAATAAAACAGTAGATGATTGATTCATCTGATGAAGGATCTAGGTTATGTAATATTTATGTAAGCCCTTTGAAATATAACCTTGTATAAAAATGTGACTGTTTTGTAAAATAACTATTTACCTACTACGGAAAGGGCAGTAAACTACACCCAAACTACGTCTCCAAAAACGATGAATTTACCAGTATTCGCTTGATCTTCCCATTTATTACAAAACGGCCGTCGCTATCCAAGCGAAGATAATTTACAAATACAGGTAAAATAAAGCAACTGTTCATTCAGTATTTCGACCCACTTACAATCTCTTTATCGAGTTTCCGAATGTAATCGGTTTAATGAGTTAACCCCTTCACTGCGACGGAACAAGCCACCGACAAAACTTTGAGTTACTTCATTGCAGGCGGAGTTTTGCAAATTAACCCTTAACCGGAATCGTGGGTCCATTTGGACCCGCCGGTAACAAAAAAAACCGTTTAATTTCGAAACGCGCGGAGTTACAGGTTTGCGCGTCAATCTAATCTCATTACGTCGTAAGGTGCGGCGGGAGCCGGACGCGCGGTGCTTGGAGTTTACTGGAAGTGGAGGTAAGAAGCCGTCACGGGTCCAATTGGACCCACGATTCCAAGTACGTTTTTTTTTTCAAGTGTGACTTTATTCATTTTTTATTGTTTTAGATACTTTTTCGGAAAAATGCCGCGTAATCTTATGGAACAGGATATCCAAGAACTAATAATGGATGAAAATGACCTTTGAGTGATTTCGAACCTTGTGACGAAGCAAACATAAGTGGCACTGAAAATTCTCAACATGAATTCGAAGAAGTCTTCATCTGACCATAATATCGAAGCAGAAACAATCGCAAAAGTGTGACAGATGCTGCAATTTTATTTGTAAGCTTCATGTGCAAAATATAATACATGTTTTATGTAAGGCACTTGCTAAATAATATTTTTATGTAGCAAGTGCCTTACATACTGCCTTACTGTATTTTACGATTTTAGAATTGATTGTCATTTTTATTGTTTTTAATTGATCCCAAAAAGAATCTGTATTTTTGTTAACTGGATGGTATATAAAACCTAGTAGTGTGTTTAGATTTTTTAATTTCATTTGTGTTTATTATAATTTAACATGTCGAAATGAAGACTAAAAACAATGTACCAAATTTGTAACCTAAGTTAGAAAGTTAAGAAACATATTTAATTTTAAGATGTTGATTAATAAAATTTGATTAAACTTTTAATACATTAAACTTGTTTTAATACACACATATCCCATTTGAGTGTAAATTGTATCAATATTACGAAATAATCTGGATTATAATTAACGGGTCCATTTGGACCCACGATTCAAGTTGTGTTGAACGAAATAGCGATTCCGGTTAAGGGTTAAATTATGTCGGTAACGTATTTTTGAATGTTGGTATTGTTGACATGACTGTTGACAGGTTTGGATGAAGTTTAGATTAGTGTTTCTTTGAATGGTCGGTGGTGGGTCGCAACAACATTACAAGCTTAGTTTTCATTTAATAAATCAACAGAATTCTGTTTTTTTATGTGTTCCTGAGAGTTTTTACAGATAAGATATTTTACTCATTTAATATTTGTTTTTTGGTACTTTGACACGTCAATGTTGTTTTCTGTTTACTTTAAGCGAACAATGTTGGCAGTGTTTCTCATCTGAAAGCAGTGTGATGAATGCGATAGAATTTATACGTAGTTAAAGATACATCTAGGGGCCCAACAGGGCCACGCCTGCGGCGGGTTGCGGAATGTTTATAATAGTTACCGTGACCCTGGAACATGAAGGGCAATCGAAGGAACATGAGTGGGTTTTAGTCAGTCTGACACGCCCTCCCGCCGCACCCAGGACGGGAGTACTCATTTGATGATTTCCCTCTCACCGAAAAAAAAAATATACATCTGAATTTCGTAACTAACCTAATGAGCCATTTAAAGAGAAGCTACACCTAGTTACTATTTTGCTAAAAAAACGGTAATATATTTACATTTTTAACGAACAAATTGTCTAAGTATAGCGAATAAATTCACGAACAATAGTGCAGTCATTTGCTGCAATGTTTAGTCTTGCGAGTCTTACGTTTTAAGAGCAACGGGTACTGGGATAAATGCCACTAGATGCTAACAGATTTTTAGGACAAAAATTATGTATTATTTAAGTGCAGAAGACGAATGCAGATGCATTCAAAAACAGTTACACTCAGGTATTTAAGCTGAACTAAGATTTATATTACAATACACAATTTGTTAAGGCAAATATCATGACATCTGGACTTCTAAATTAACTTCACTCTAGAATCGCAAATCCGCGTAACAAAGTGCCATGTCTGTATGAATATTTTTATCCTGCAATAGGACATCAGTGGAAAGGCGTTATTTTAGAAGAAGTGTAAGATGTACATACAAGGTGTATTTTTGGTCTTGCTCAACCCGCTAGGAGATGATTCTACCCATAAAAACAAACAACTTTTATTATGGAACCAACTCTGAAATCGCGAAAAAAATATCAGCTGTTTCTATGAAAAGTTCATTGCCCTCCCGACCATAATGTATGAAACAGCTGATATTTTTTTCGCGATTTCCGAGTTGGTTACATAATAAAAGTTGTTTGTTTTTATGAGTAGAATCATCTCCTAGTTAATTGAGCAAGACCAAAAATACACCTTGTATAGAAAAGACCATGCAACGTCCCCAAAATGTACAGTAACTTGCCAAAAACTTTACTAATTCCATTCAAAACAACCTCAACATCATACCCGCTCCACAGTTTACCAGCAACCGAGCCAACCGAAATACATCGCATTTACCCAAATATGTATTCACGGTACAAGCTCAAATAATACAATTTGTGCGATATTCGCGAGTGTACGTTACTCTTAACCGATATCATTAGTGGTGCCCAGGTTGGAATGCTTCTCGCCCACTGAAAACTTACTTTGGCCTCACGCCAAACAACTACTATCAGCTTTTACTAGTTTATCTCGTAACCAACTCGGTCTACACTCCATATTTTTGTTACGGTAAACTTGGTACTTATTTGCTGAAAGTTTCTGCTGGTTTTAACGTTGGTATAAAACTGTAGTGAATCGCTATAAAATGCATTTTGATTTGCATCTCGTTGTAATAATAAAACTAATATCCGCCATCATCATTCACCCGTAAAAGCTAGCTTGCTACCTAGCTAGCTTGCTACCTAGCTAGCTAATCTATATGTGTATAAAATGTTAAATTGACTGACTTACTGACTGATTGTTGCCATCAACGCACTGCCTCGGCTGCTCTTAGGGACATAGAACTTGCAGGGTGAGTTCTTTGTAAAGAATAAATAAAATAAATAAATAAATATCTTTGGACAAGTCACACACAGTCATCTGATCCCAAGCTAAGCAGAGCTTGTGTTATGGTAAACAGATAACTGATATACATACTTATATTCTTTATAAATACATACACATTATAGATAAATTACACCCAGACACAGAACAAACAATCATGCTCATCACACAAAGTTTGTCCTGGGTGAGAATCGAACCCACGACCTTCGGTTTAGCAGTCAGGGTCACTTACCACTAGACCTACAGGCCTGTCATCAAAGAATAAGTAACCACTAAGTAAGGATTTTTGGAAATTCCAACGGTAAAGAGATAAAATAGGGAATAGAAGTATTATTCACGCGGGCGAAGCCGCTGGCGAAATCCCGTAAGATATAGACAATTATAAAAGTTAATAGTTACACTTTTTACTTCCGATAAATAATTACTGACAAGTGACAAATGTTGGCACTAAATGGACAAGTCTGAATTGGTATGTTTATATTTTTCAAGAGAGTCCTTGTATGATTAAATTAAACGAAGACAAATACTAGTTGTTGTGAATTAGTAAGAATGTCTCTTGGACCTCGGATGTTTCTTGTCAGAGTAGTCGACTAGTAAAAACCGACCACGTTATTCTCACCTAATTACTGATTTTACCTTAAAGTGATACAAATATCTAATACCAACTTTTTGATGTGAAACATCTATAGCCGCACGTGAAACAAATTTCTGGCGTGGCGACGCGTCGCAAGTCGCAACGCTTTTTCTTTTCAATCATATTACTTTTACAAAATAATGTCGATGTTTCACATCTGCCAGGCGTCCCGTGACGGCTCACTTTTTTAATCCAATTAACGAGTTATTTTTAACCTGACTGTACCTTATTTTGCAAGAAACTTGATGTGTCCAGTTAGCGTAAACATAAAAGTGATTTTATTTCAGTTTCACTAAGTGAACACACGCAAAAATCTTGGTGTGTCAAAATTTCGAAATAATAATTTTGTGTTTTACTAACTGGACATACAAGAGCCCAGTCTCTCGTGTCCAGTTGGTGAATAACCCGTCGATTCGAGGCTACTTTTATCAGAATACTTAATAATATTAATTAAGGAAAGGCGCGTCAACGTGCAAAAAAATCGCAACCAAAAAAATTGGACCGGTAAAAAACTGTTACATTTTGCAGGTTGAAAGGGAACGCCCTTTTTTAATTAACGTCTGTATTTTAAAGTTTCATTTCTTTTATAAATAAAGCTCGAAAAATCAAAAATAGCGCCCAAGGCATAAATACGCAGTAGATACATAGGCAAACCCATAAAATGTACTTATAAATAACGGCGAAACGCTAGAATCGCGAAGGGGATTATTCGATTATTATGCGACAATGATATTATAAACAAAAAGGTGCAGATAGGTTACTTTTATGACATTCTATCTTCTAAAACGGCACATTAACGTACATACAATTAGATGTCAGAGGAGGATGGCATGATTCTAGCTTTGCAAGTGAAAAAAAGACAAATATAATTTGCGACTTAGGTCAGTAATGGGGTGAAATAGCCACATTTTAAAGAGCCAATGGTTTACTGCCTTTAACCTATCTACACCTTTTTACTTATTATATATATATTCGCAGACGATAGTACAGTCACTGTAACATGTAAATACCGAGACACGTTCGAAACAGACATAAACGATGCTCTTATTAAAATTATTGAATGGTTAGACAATAATAATCTAAAAATAAATATAAATAAGACCCTAATTATCAATTTTAATCAACGTTTGACATCTAAAAATCTTGACATTAATTATAATAATACAAAAATTGACGCAGTAAATACGACGAAGTTCCTAGGTCTAACAATAGATAGTGCCCTCAATTGGAAGGCCCACATAGAGACGCTAAGCAAACGATTGAGCAGAAGTTCATATGCCTTATATACTCTATCTCGAAACCTCAGTAGTGATGCACTCCTTACTGGTTATTACGGACTCGTTGAATCGGTTCTCAGATATGGTGTAATTTTCTGGGGCAACTCTACTGACAGGGAAGTAATATTTAAGGCTCAGAAAAGGTGTTTGAGGGCAATGTTTCATTTAAAAATAACAGATAGCTGTAAACCCTATTTTAAACAATATAAGATTCTGACTCTGCCATCTTTATATTTATTAGAAATACTTTTATTTACTAGGTCAAACCCTTACCTATTTCCAAGTGTTGCGGATACGTTCCCTAGAAACAGGCGTGATAATAGCAGACTATGCTCGAAATCGGCTAGCACGGCACTTATGCGCAAGAGTGTCTTATGCATGGCACCTACCATATATAATAAACTCCCTAAGGGTTGGAAAGATTTGAGGTTTGCTGAATTTAAATCTAGAATTAAATCCATGCTAACTGACAAAGCTTATTATAGTGTTAATGACTTTTTACAAGATAAATTATGAATATATTGTGACTAATTATATAGGCAATCATTAATTCTTATTATATGTAATTTCTAATTTAAATTTGAATAATAATAATTCTCGAATACAATTAATCAAATCAAACAATGGATTGCACGTCATTGATTATGACAAACATGTTGGAATCAAATTTTATTGTAACATCTTGCATGCTATTGTATGTACACACATGTTTATGCAAATAAAAGTATCTTTATCTTTATCTTTATCTTTATAATTGTTATGCAATATAATTAAAATACAAATTAAATTATTGGTGATGAAGCGACTGCCTACCAGACTTCCACAACCCAGTAATTGGGCGACCGATACCAATTGGATAGTGTTCTGTCAAAGTTCTACGAATGACAACCGGGAACAACCTCTTTACATGCTTGCCGAGGCACGGGATGTCAGTGACGTCCAAGATAAGCTTTAGAAAGTACATATGAGCTGAAAAATTCACATTGTTACTTGCTCGGATTATCCACTGGGCTATCACTGCATTTTCAGCGACAAACCGACAACTCGAAACTAAGTAGAACTCCATGGTAAGAACCAAAGAGATCACGAATTCAGCCAGTTAATTGTGGTGTGCAAAGTTGTCGTGCCAACATCCCGTGCAGGCTTACCTCCAACCTGGGCTTGCCAACCAACTCGAACATGCGACTTTTAAACAATATGCTAAAAATGTTGGCCGATTTTGCTATCTGCAATCTTAACTAATATTTTTATGAGAAAGTGTGTGTGTGTTTGTCCGTCTTTCAATGTAACACGGAGCGAAGAATTGACGTGATTTTTTAAGTGTAGATAGTTGAAGGGATGGAAAGAGACACACTACATTTTGTCTCTTTCTAACGCAAGCGAAGCTGCCAGCTAAAGCCAGTATGAAGTAAATACAGATCTCAAATTTGCTAATAGCGTAGGGGTCTGGTTATGATAATGAATTAGTTGCGTATTATACTCAAATAGCTGTCCCCCTCAGTTACACTGTCTTTGGTAACAGATCCTCTTCCGTAGGTTAAAGCTTGTTGTTATAAAGCCTCCTCTATAAAATGACAAAGAACAAACTTTTCAGCTTTATAGCATTAGTATAAATGATAGGAAATAATTAAGAAAAACGAGAAATGAAATATTGAGATAGTTGAACTCCGAGTTATTACACGGGGCTATAAATTATAAATTTTCACAGACGGTTAAAAACTAGTCCTAAATAAATTGATAACTTTTCATAGAAATAATTGAATCTAGGCATCGTACAACAGCGATCATCATTCAGAAAACCTCAAATACAAATAAATGGTCCAATATGTTTGTAACCAAGTGAACATGTAACATCTGATATTGTCTCAAATATTCTGATTTTATATTAGACTCCTCCACCTGTCGCCTAAAGCTTCAATTTTCTTATTTTCCAACATAAAAATATTCTATTTTAGGCATCATCTGCAAAATTACTTGTCATTCTTTATTGAAACTAGTAGATAACGTAGTTTTCGTGGTATTGTGTGATCAACTAGTAACAAATCGAATGATTAGCAGTAATAACCGTAAAAATAAAACACGTTTTGTTAAAAAAATATAATGTTAAAAGAGTAAATCTTGCTCATTCTTCTCCATCTGAAATAACAACTTAGAATTAAATTAAGGCAATTTGAATGGGTAACTAGATTATTTTTTTGTCCGCCTTTTAGTTTACCGGTTTTTTTTTAACTGTATTGCACACGAGAAAGGTATTGCGTTTAACATTATGACAAAATTATTTTGCTGTCTAATCTAAACAACCAAACACAAATTAATCCACAGTAAGTCCAAACTTACAACCTAATTACAAAACATGAACACAATTACTAATTAACTATGTATAATTAATAGCAAATACATCAATCAACCCGGGTCACCCGGGTCCGACAATAGTCGAATAAACAAGCAATTTACGTCCAAAACCAAGTCTTAATCACGGTGGAAGCCGCAATGGGCCATGCAAGGAATTCAATTAGGTGACACGTTGGACCCGGACCTCTAATGGAACCTACCCTTATAACGGTCAGGGCTGTGTGGGTGTTAAAGTATGTCTATACTTAACACACAGGAAGAGCTGATAGGTTGTTTAAATTGGAGGTACAATTTTAAATAGCCTTTATTGAAACCTTTGCCCGCGACTTCATCCTCGTGGAATAATTGTTCCACCTTTGGATTTCCGGGATGAAAACTATCCTATGTCTTTTCTCGGGTCCCAGACTATATCTGTGCCAAATTTCACTCAAATCGGTTATGTGGCTTCACCAAACGGTTTCATTCTGTCCAGTAACTGTTGAGACTGTAACTGAAGAGACTGTAACTGTAGAGACACACTGATATTCAGCAGCATTAACTCGATTAGTAACTTAAATTAAACTTCATTTGAATAAAATGAAAACTTAAACCATATGTGACGGCACTTTTATTATCAAATATTTTCAAAACCTATTTTTTACGTTTACTTAACATATTGGAATATGGTAATCGGTCAAATGCGTTTACAGACACGATTTTGAAGTACAAACCACCAACCAACCAAATATTATTAATCTAAACATCCGCAGCGCCTAGTAGTGTGTTTGTGTGTCAATCTGTGTCCAACCAGTTATCTAAGCCGATGTGTAAACAACCAGAAACTCGATCACTCGCTGCTTTGACAGCAAATCTTCGTGTCAAAGGCTTAATCCTCCACATTCGTGAGATGCAATTGAGTGTTCGGAATCTTGTCTGTGGGCAGGTACAAAGGATTTGATCAAGTGATCGATGGTTTCCAGTTCCTTATCTTTGTTTGATCTATAATAAATAAATAATAAAAACTTATCACCAAAAATAAATAATTATATTAAATTATTGTGGACATTAAAAAAAATATTAACTTTAATAATAAATAATAAATATAAATAAATATGCTGGGACAACTCACACACGGTCATCTGATCCCAAGTTAAGCTCTGCTAAGAGCTTGTGTTATTGTAACCAGACAACTGATATACATCATACACTGATATATATATGTTTATAATATTTATAAATTTTTACATTTACGTAAAATGGTAAAATGATTTACTGATTGACTGACTATTAACCTTTCGACGACCAAGCGTCAGCCGGCTGTCGAGCTGCTATTGTCTTTCTATTGTGTCTCGAATCACGTGTGTTCGAAGTTTAATATATCCAAACGGCTGGTCTTGGAGACATAAAACTTCCATGGCATGTTCTTTAAGTTTGTAAAAGTTAGATAAACACTAAGAAAGGATTTTTAGAAATTCTAACCCTAAAATCGATTGTTTTAACTGGCAAAACCGCAAGCGAAAGTTACTTCAAAATATAAGTATCTGTTTTGAACACTCGTCTGAAAATTTATGGAAACGCAGAATAAGTTAGTACTTATGACAACATCGAAATAGAAAATCCAGTGTCGGCAAGATAATTATTTATAAACATCAGTATTTACAAGAGCTATTTTTGAAACACCCTTTGTGAGACCAAGGTTGGCAACTAGCTAATAATACACCGCAAACCCGGTTTGCATCCAAACCAAAAAGGGAAGGTTTTTACGTAATTAAAAAACGGTTTTAATTTAGCCATACAATCTGAGTTTTGAGTGAGACAACCCTAACACTAAAAACTAATCAATCTCACTCTTGACATGAACGGTATAAGCTCGAAATTTCAAATGAATCACTTTTATTTGTGTCTTCTAACAAAGTGCATGAAAGTTTTCGTCCTTATAAGCTGTTTCCCGCGGTTTTATAAACGCAGGTTATTCTGTCGCCTATTTGTTATTCTGATGCATAAACTGGGTTGCGGAATGTTTATAATAGTTACCGTGACCCGGAACATAAAGGGCAACCGAAAGGACATGAATGGGTTTTAGTCAGTAAAGGTCTGACACGCCCTCCCGCCGCGCCCAGGATGGGAAAAGCCATATTGATGATTTCCCACGTCCCAAAAAAAAAACGCATAAGCTGCTAAGTTGCACGTTGTGTGAAAGAGTAACAGACACATTTATTGGCATTTGTAATAATAGTAGGATAAGCAATAGAATTTACCATTTAATAAAACTCAACCAAAGAGTTTTCATATCATGAAACTTACATTCAAAACTGGCCGTTATATCCAAAAACAGGTTACGTCCATTATTTATGTAGAAAAATAAGGAATAAAAAAAAGAAACACAAATGGCGTTTCTAATTTTTTCGATGAAAGAAGGCCAGCAAAATGAAAGAAGATCCAATGAGGTCATATTCAAAACAGTATTAGTTTGAACTTTTGCGAAACACGACCGAACAATTTAGAGGTTTTCCTGTAAAGAGTCTTTAGTCCTAATAACAATGAGTAGGTATCTGTATTATTCAATGCGGGCAATATAACATCAATTAGAAAGTTCATTATTTTGTGTTGCGGGTTGCGGAATAGTACTAATAGTTACCGCGGCCTCGAAACATAAAGTACAACCGAAGGTACAAGGGTGAGTTTTAGTCAGTAAAAGTCTGTCCTGCCCGCCCCGCCCATGGCGGGAGAAGTCATTTGACGATTTCCCATCCAGAATTTTTTTTCTAGTACATTATATATTACATTATCTATTGCTTAAAACAGTAAGTTTACATTAATATTCTTGACACTAAATGACAAATTACCCATGAGGTTGTAAATTAGACGCATGTCGCTCCGGGTGACAAAGTTTACGTTAATAATCTTCAGATACGGAACATAGTTTTGTTGTGTCTGTAATTTACGAATTAGTTCTATATGTATGTCAGTCTTGTAATCTGTTTGTGTGTTTGTCAGATCTTGTTTGAGTAGTTACACGGTTGACGCAGCAATACTTGGTTGCTGCGGGCCCCGAGTTTAATTGTTAGGTATTTGTTACGAGTATAGTTGCGTGTGAGTTATGTGTAATTGTTAGTAATAATAATAATACCAGCCTATAACTGTCCCACTGCTGGGCAAAGGCCTCTTCTCATACAGAGAAGGCACGAGCATTGATCACCACGCTTGCTGGCGATTTCGGATTTATATTAACTACAAGTCCAGGTTTCCTCACGATGTTTTCCTTCACCGATGTCTGTGATGTCTAAGATAAACTTTAGAAAGTACATATGAATTGTAAAAGTCACTTTGGTACTTGCCCGGATTCGAACCCGCAACCTCTTGCATGAGAGGCGGGCGCCTTAACCACTAGGCCATCACGACATTTAATTGTTAGTAATAGATGTTATTTAAAATAGTCAATAAGTATTATAAGGTTTAAAAACCTGATTCATAGTATTTTTTTTATAAATATATAAATAAGTAAGTTTATATTATGTTGGTAAACGCTTAATACAGGAAAATTTCCATTGTGAACCACTATTTTAAAAAACGAAATAGAAGCAATGGGGTAGGTGAAACCTAATGACATTACAAGTAAAAAGACGTAAATAGATTATTACCATTCCATGAGTGGCACACTGAAACTTGAACTATGATATTATAATATATAATAATATTAATAAAATACTTCGTGACGTTTTCCGATATAATGGTTATCACTGTAATATTATTTTTCTTGCGTTTTTAAAGTTTGTATGTGACAATATACCAGCAAATCAAAAATATAGAATGCGCTGCGATATTTATTGCGTTTTTTTTTTTTTTGGTGAGTGTGAAATCATCCAATGACTGCTCCCGTCCTGGGTGCGGCGGGAGGGCGTGTCAGACTCTTACTGACTAAAACCCACTCATGTTCCTTCGATTGCCCTTTATGTTTCAGGGTCACGGTAACTGTTATAAACATTCCGCAACATTTATTGCGTTAAATATCGAGCAAATGCTGAGTTAGGAATCTTTTTGGCCTTGCACAGATTTTTGATGTTATGTTTTTTTGTATTATGTGTGTGTACGATTGTGTGAGGTACCTAAAAAATTCATTTTTCTTTCTTTCTTAAAATCCACCCAGCATTAGTGATACCCAGAAGTCTGACAAGCAAATTTTCGCCTACAACCATACAAACAACCCCGTAGTTAAAATTAAAAAAAAAGGTCCTTAAAGGCCGCGACAAAACCTCCCGTCATCTTCCCAATCCGACATCCCTAAGGCATATTTACAATACGCCGCCCACAGCGGATGACTCTCATTATTTCCAAAATGTAATCTCTTTGCTCATAATCTGCCTTAGGGGGTAGGGTGGTAAGCAAGTTTGCATGATAAGGGGCTCTCTGAAAGCTACTTAAATGGCGATTAACAAATTTGAGCACACCCCTATCTCAGGCGCGCATTACTGAACGATTAGTGACAACACTGCCTCCGCGTCATCTGTTTTAAGGTTGAGTGCGAACCTGTCAGCTTTATAGGGTGATGTTAAATCGTGGGCTCGTTCTGTGTTCTTTTAGGAATTCGAAGGTATTTCTTAGCTATAAATAATTCAATGTTTTATAAAATCAACAAATTATGAAACATGTAATTATTTGTAGGAACAGCGTTGTGGTGACATTAACTGGTAGATATTTAAAGTGTCAGAAAATTGCAGAAGAAACGTGAAGAAAACAATTGCCTCTATCTTTCTATTTTATGTTTGCATGATAAGGGGCTCTCTGAAAGCTACTTAAATGGCGATTAACAAATTTGCGCACAGCCCTGTCTCAGGCGCGCATTACTGAACGATTAGTGACAACACTGCCTCCGCGTCATCTGTTTTAAGGTTAAGTGCGAACCTGTCAGCTTTATAGGGTGTTGTTAAATCGTCACGTTTTGTGATCTTTTGGGGATTCGGGAGAATTCCTTGTCTTGTTGATTTTGTGAAACATTGAGTTAATTGTAAATACAGCGTGGTTGCGACCTTATCTGGTATATTTAAAGTGTCAGAAAACTACGAAAAGAAAACTTCAAGAAAACCATTGCCAGTATCCAAAAGGTTCAGATTTTGTGGAGGTACTCCCTCAACAATTCATAAAAGCATTACAAAGCCCCTAGGGACTGTGATGCTTTTACAAAGTTTTAAAATTCACACACAAAGTTAAAGGTTTAACCTCGGAAATGAAAAGAAAGAATAAAATGAAAAGTTTATCTTAGACATCACCGACATCAGTGAAGAAAAACATTGAGAGGAAACCCAGACTTAAATTAGTATAAGTTCATAATCGCTAGGGTGGAACCATCCTTCTATGAGGCCCTGAAAAAGGGCCCATTCACAATAGTGAGACAAAAAATAGTATAAAAACATCTGAATATTAAAACACCACAAATCCATTTTATTACCTCAAACATCAGAAACTTAAATAGATCACAAACCCACCCAAATCTAAAACCAAGACAAGGTGCTCACACAAATAACTCCAAAAAGAACAGGTATCACACACATCCGAAAAGAAAATTCGTTGACACACATAAAAATACGTAAAATATCGTGAGGATCCTGTCATATACAAAACCAGACATCGCAGGATATTGGGCTAAGAGTGGTTTCAAACCAGCGTTTTTTAAACGCGTATGAGCCCGTTTTAAAAAACTCATGTAATCGTGTAGGTTATAAAATATGCTACGCGCTTATTAGCTAGAGTGCAAGCCTTTCTGCTCACTACTGATTTCATCGAACACTCCGGCCATAAGCTAGGTTTTATGAAGCGCGAAGTGTAGCACGCGACGAATAGAGGTGATAGACGTACAAGCCTTATTAAGTTCGCGGTTTTTAAGATTGCGAACTTACTCGGCTCGACATTGATGATACACGTTAAAGCTTGCTCGCACTATATGCTATGTCGTCCACAGAAGAAACTTCCAGATTTCAAACAGGTTAGATCGTGACAAACATGCTCGGCGGTTTTAAAGTACGCGTGCTTGCGGTGACACACAGGCAAGTAAGGCTGTTGAGGCACAAATATGCGTACTTGCTCACACGTCTATCACTCCTTTAGGGCTACTAGCCCAGTATATACACGATATCCATGTAGAGACGCAACGCTACCGCAACGTTTTCGTGTGTGTCTAATGTATGACGATGAAAATTGGAGAAACGCTCACGCTCGTAAAACGCCAATGGGCAGGCAGTCTGAACGCGTATGCCGAAAGGATCGAAAACGCACAGAAAAATACGCTAGTTTGAAACAACCCTAGGGTACTTCTACACAAGATGTGCGTCCCACTCGGTCGTACGTAGAATAAGTTATGTTCTCCTCTGGTCTAGTACTTGAAGAGACGGTAAATATGTTATAAGTATCGTGTCTGCTCTTTATTGGGTTATTGTAGTGGTATTTATTTTCTATTATTAGCTTTCTTTTGGTTTAAGGACTCCAAAATAGGTTTTCTGGTCGTTCTGTTCAACAGTATATAAAATATAACATTTAGTCTTTATTTCATATAAAAAGTATACTCTTCTCGACATGAGTGAAGCACTCAAATGACCCAAGTGAGTGAGTAAGCATGCATGACTGATACTGTCAGGCGGTGTCTGTGTGAGTATACATAAAAGTTAATACAATTAAATTATAGGAGCTTGGAGGTTTCACACGTGTTTAATGTAAACTTACATCCGCCTTTTTTATTATATTCTTGTTCCACGAATATTGTAACCCGGATTTTGTAAATACTTGATTGATTGAAAAGGTAAAAGGGTACATTGATTTTCCTTATGGATTTTCCTTTTATGGTTTTAGAACGAACAATCGCCTTCTTTGCAGCTCACTGACGCACTTATTGACATTCCAAAACAAGCTTTCATAGCATTTATTTTACTTAAACCATTTATATGCTTATATATAGTTAAAGAGTGTAAATGTTTTCACTTATCCTTTTTCTTATAACATAAATCTGCTTCGATTTTTTCAGGGTCCCGGAGATTAGTCTTATATAGACTACTTTTTGCCTGTCAGTCATCAGGTTTATCTTCATACTAAGACAATATGTACTGCAACATTCATAGACCTGACACTATGATTATGATAGATATTTGTTAGGTCTGTTGATCTAGTGGTTAGTGATCCTGACTACTAAGCCGAAGGCCGTGGGGTCGATTCCCACCCAGTACTTACTTTGTTTTGTTAGCGTGATTATTCTGTGTCTGTGTGCAATTTATCTACAATATTAATGTATTTAAAAATGTATGTAGTATGTTTATCTGAATCAGTTGTCTGATTACCCATAACTTAAGCTCTGCTTAGCTTAGGATCAGGTGGCCGTGTGTATGTCCTAAGTTATTTATTTATATGAAACACTAAAAATACCATAGATGATACTCTATATTATCATCCATGAATACCACAAACGACATTATCCAATGTTAATTCAATCCCAACTCTTCACAAATGTCATTAGAGCACAAAAGCGTCATTTTATAACCGAATACCAAACAATAGCTGTTAATTCGCGGACGGTTAGCAATAACTGCGGTGCAAATTACACATAGTTGTGATGTCCCAACTATTCCAATACCGACTCAAATTCATGTGACGTCACAGTATATGAATTTGAGCAGTAATCTAAATTGACGTTTGTGTCGAGTTTGTAGAAGTTAGAAACTTGTCACATAGTGTTAACGGGGTTTAGATTTATGCACGCAAGCAAGATTGGTGAGTGTACACCTCCCATGTTTGATTCCCAAGCCGGGCAAAAAGTAAAGGACATAAAGGGCAATCGAAGGAACATGAGTGGGTTTTAGTCAGTAAGAGTCTGACACACCCTCCCGCCGCACCCAGGACGGGAGCAGTCATTGGATGATTTCCCGCTCACCAAAAAAAAAAAAAAAAAAGGATATATATTTAAATTATTTTTTATTTATTTATTTAATCAAAACGATACATTATTTAAAACTAAGATAGCATCTGCCAAACTGCAAAGCAATTTGTCGGCAGTAAGTTCTCGCAGGTTAGGAATTATGTATAATAAGAAAGAAACCAAAAACACAGCATACAAAAGTACAGTACAGCACGGTAGCGGCATCAGCAGGCAAACACATTGAGTGTCTGTCGGTAATTCATTATATTACGTGAACAGTAAGTAAACCATCTCACAACATTTACCGGCCGAGGCCGCCCGTCAGCCGAGGAACTATGGACACATCGACAAATAGTGCTTCATCAGGACACTTTTCAGGTGATTTTTACTTTTGACATGATCGATTAATCCTTCAGGTAGCTCATTAATTAATGTAGGTGTAATCCATCGTCTCGTGCGCTTACCAAAGTAATTATTTACAGATGGCACCTGTAGCCGCTTTTTCTTTGAGAGTCGGGTTGGGAAGTTATGCACTTTTTCATTTTTATGTTTTTTTATGTTGTGTTGTTCAAGAAGAATTGAGATATTTAGTTTTTTGTCGATCGGTAATGTATTACATATTTTAAATAATTTTTCATGTTCTCCGTTCAATGCCTTTTTAATTCTGTAGCTTACTAATATTTTTAAAAGTCGTATTTGTAATGATTTAATTTTATTTAGACTTGTTTTAAAAGTAAGTCCATAACCACACAACCCATAACTGATAATGGAGTCAGCAAGTGCATAGTACAACGCATATAATAGACTTCTCTTGACCACTGGCTTTAGAATATACAACTTACCTAAAACTGACCGAAGTTTATTACAAACTGTATCTATATGAACGTTCCATGCAAATTTGTTATCAACGGTGAGCCCTAAGTACCTGTAGGATTTTACCTGCTCTAAATTAATACATTGACAGTTTATTTTGTCATTATGTAGACATTCATAGGTGTGACCTTTTATGTTTAATTCAATAGTTTTATTACGTGAATATGGAGAGAGGATTGACATGCATTTAGTTTTGTTTATATTAATTATGATACCGTTATCATGTGCCCATTTAATTATATTGTCCAGGTCGTCTTGTATGGCGTTTTCTATGGACGGTTTGTTTTTACCACTAAATAAGAGACAGGTATCGTCGGCGTACATGTACGCTTTACAATTTCGTATGACATTACACATACTGTTGACATGGACAATATAACCAACAGGCCCATATACGGAACCGGTCGGCACACCGTATTTGACAACGCCTTCTTTGCTTTCAGCATTAACAGCCCGAACTTTAATAGTTCTTTCCTGTAAATATTGTCGGAACCATCTATTGATTGGTCCACTTATCCCACATTCTTCCATAGCTTGCAACAAGCCGTCGTGATCCAGGGTATCGAAGGCTTTTTTAAAATCTATATATAATGCTACTACTATGTTTTTATCATTTAGATAATTATTTACGTCGTCTGTAAACCTTTCTAGCGCCGTTGCCGTACTTCTATTTGGTCGGAAGCCATGCTGTATATCGGTAATAAGCTCATTTTTGTCTAAATAATCAGTCATTTGTTTAACTATAAATTTTTCCGTAATTTTATTGATTGTATTTAAAATTGCTATTGGTCTATAATTAGTGTATTCAAGATGTGAGCCTTGTTTGTAGATTGGTCTGATAATTGATTCTTTTAGCTTGCGTGGATACTTGCCTTCCTTAACACAAAGATTTATAAAACATGCTATTATAGGACTGATTGAGTTTTTTATTTCCTTCAAGTCTCTTACCCTGATGCCATCTGATCCCGGCGACTTGTTGCAGTCCAGGGAGTCTATTATTCTAGAAATATGAGAGGGCGTTGCTTTATTAAACCTAAAACTAACATCACAAGGTTTAACATAATCATGTCTACTTAAGAACTTTTTGTCACATTTATGCTTGATGGTGTCAATTTCCGATGTAAATGTATAGCAAAAATTATTACAGATTGATACTGCACATTCTTTTTTAAGTAAATATCTCTCTATTACACTATCTACTGTTACTTTACCCCTACCCAGCCAATTATTCATGTTTTCCCATATTTTGCGCATGTCTCCTTTACATCTTTTAATTTCATCACGTCTATACCGGTTTTTAGCAACATTCATGAGTTTCTGTGTTTTATTTCTATATTTCGTGTATTGTAATCTCGTGTATTGTAAATATAGATATATATGGTGTACCTGACGTAAGTGGTATTCTTATCTAGTTCTCATGCAATAAGTCAGAAAGAAAACTCTAATCTCTAATCATTAATTTATTTTTTTGACTCAGTGATCAACTGGGCGGCAATAAACTGGGCCACGTGGACCAGTTGTACATAATTAATTATGCCTACTATTTTTGTGGCCAACTGGGCCGAACGCGCTTTGATCTTGCGGACGTGATTTTATTATTTAATTTGCTGTGGTTAAGTGGGCCGAAAGTATACAGTACAGTCAGATACAGATTGTTTCAGTAATTTCAAATAGAATAAATATTTACCTTGTAGGTACCATTTTGTTTTTACTTAAATACAGTATCTACAGCCGTTACGAAAGTAGAGTGCGCTTTCTTTGAAAATAAACAAAGCTACTACAAGACTCTCAGATTACAATGAAAGAAGTAAGACGGCAACAAGGTCCCGATATATTTGTCTCTTTCTACTATTGTATCATGGGACGCGCGCGCCTGCGCTGCCCTTTGCCGGCAGTCTGGTTCATGTTCCTGTGGCGTGAATGTGTTTTTGATAATTTTATATATCATTGATGCTATTCAACGTGGAGAGTGTAAATAATGGAACATAGTGGAGGTAAGATTTATATAATTACATATTCTTAGCATAATAAAATATCACAAACTTCATTCATTACGTTAAAGAAATTTCAATAAGAAGCTATATCTGCTCTTATTGGCGGCCGCCATTTTGTGGCGTCGTTATTACATTGTCATTACATTTTTAAGAATTACTAAGAATGTTTTACGGTTATAATTTTAGTAATTTCACAGTTTTACTATCCAAGTATATTTTACATTATTTGTGCTTATGTGTTATGCTTGGTTAAAAACTTACGTTTGAGTTTGTTATCGGTTTACCCACATTTTCGTTTTTATTTTTATATTTTTGTTCGTGCTAATATAAGTACCTCTGTGCACTCCAATTGTTAATTTTAGTTTCTAAATTGTTTCTCAGTAAGTGAATTTATGTATTCTTTATGAGAAATAAAGTTGTTCTTAAACCTTAAAAATATATGCTTAACTTATAGCGCTTAATTGATTGCTCTAAATTTACTGTTTCTTTTTTTTGGATAACTAGATTTATACAATAATTGCGATAACATATTTTTGATTTGTGCAATACTCTACAATACGACCTTTTTGATGAAGAATATACTTCTGCTTTGCTTAACATTACTTTTAATATAAAAGTTTTGTTGCACATAGTATGCGCTATAGTATGCACATATTTTAAGATTACTAGCAATTTAGATTTCAAATTACTAGAATTATTTTAATCATCCAGCAAAACTCAAAGGCTTTTATTAGAAATGGGTTCATATTAGTAGCGTAATGTGTAATTAGGCTGCCGCCGCTGATGCATATATATATAGATGCCATGAAAATATTTACAGGTGAACCAGGGCCATCAAATTCACAAAATTGTATCCAGTGGCAAATAGTAACATCGCAACGAGGCAAACGAGTGCTTCTTCGTGCAGGCCATAGATACCATGAGAAAAGGCGAAATAAAGATGGTTTCTGTGTTTGGAATTGCACTAAAAGAAAAAAATGTTAATTATTGCCAATAATAATACCATTACACGGGATGACAAACATGACTGCGAGCCGGATTTTGCTTCAAACGAATTAGAAATACAATTTAACAAGTGCTGTGAACAAATCAAGTCTGATTATACTATTTCAATTCCAAGAGCTTATCGGGAAACTGTTGCGGGACTCGTGGATAGTGGCATTGATTTCATTAAAAAAATACCTACATTGGAAAATATTAAGCATAAGCTCCATCGTAAAAGAAATAAATCACTTGGTGTACAAAAAATATGTTTTAATTCTATCAAAGAAATAATTGTGCCCGAAAGATATCAACATTTTTTATTAGCTGATTACAGTAATGGACCCAGTAGAATTATAATTTTCGCTAATCGAGATTGTAAAAAAATATTAACTAATCCAAATTTAACAATTTTATGTGATGGGACGTTCAAATTTTGTTTAAAACCATTTAATCAATTATATAGTTTACATGTAGATTTAGGTAGTAATGACACATACAATAATATTATACCAATTATTTATGCCTTACTGCCGAACAAAAACAAAAATACGTACATAACTATGTTTAAATTAATAAAAAGTCAAATTCCCCAATTTTCACCCCAATTATTTATACTTGACTTTGAACAAGCAGCTATGTCTGCTATTAAACATGTTTTCCCTAAGACTAAAATCAATGGCTGCTATTTTCATTTTGCGCAAAGCTTGTGGCGAAAAGCCGATGAGTTAAATATCACAAAATCAAAATTAGCCAGAAAACATGTTAAACGATGCACTGTTATGGCTCATTTGCCTAGAGAGGCTATAGACAATGCTTGGCTATATATAATGGCACAATGTCCTACAAACAAAAATGTCGTGCTATTTAACGATTACTTTGTGCAAACGTGGTTGAATGATAAGTCATTCTTTGCAGACAAATGGTGTAGTAATCATTTGCATCGAACAACAAATATGATTGAAAATTGGCATTCGATTTTAAATAAAAAAATTTCAAGTAAACCAAAAAACATTGCGCATTTTTTAACAATACTTGAAAAGGAAAACAATTACTATGAAGTTTTATATACCAACGGAACTAGTATTAGAAAAAAACTTCCAGAAACCCAAGAAATAGACCAACATATATCGCAGACGATTGAGGAATTTATTAGAGGGGACATTAATATTGATTTATGCATAGAGCGCCTTGTTTTATGATTTTATTTTAAAATTGGAAATTACTTAAACTGTGATTTTTTTTATTAATTATAAGATTTTAATAATTACTGTTGTACAAAACCGATCTGTGATTTTAAATATTTTTATTAAAAAATCAATGTTGTATCCTGTTATGCTCATAATTTTTGAATTGAGACTTAAATTATATTAAGCTAAGGTAGTTCTATTAAAATTATACTGAACTGATCTGTGATTTTTAGGATTAACCAATTTTATTTGTATTGTGTTATATGAATGTTTATCGTGTATATGTCAATTTGTGATTGCAGTACTGTTTTTTAAAAATTATATTCCTTATTTTAAAACTTAGATTAATAAGAAAAATTATTTACATGTTATATAAAACATTTTATTGTAAGCTAAGCTTTGTCTATACAACTACATTTTGTTGATTTTTGAAATATATACATTGATTGATGATGTTTTGTTTTCCTCTCAAAGTCCCAACACAATTTACCTTTTGACAAATTTATTTTGATACACTTGTGTTCGTAACTATACCAAACTGCCTTAAATTTTTATTGTCGGCCCACTTAACCACAGCAAATTAAATAATAAAATCACGTCCGCAAGATCAAAGCGCGTTCGGCCCAGTTGGCCACAAAAATAGTAGGCATAATTAATTATGTACAACTGGTCCACGTGGCCCAGTTTATTGCCGCCCAGTTGATCACTGACTCATTTTTTTTGCCGAAATGAAGCCAAATAAATAGGTTCACTAATTATTTTAATCATTTTAGGTCAGATAATCTTATTAAGCAATAAAATACCAAGGAAATGAATGAATGTTCAAATGTTAATGTCTAAAAACATAAATTTGAAACGAACCGTCTAAACATTAACTCGTTAAATATTTGCCTTCTTTTTGAAATAGGCATACTTCTGTTCATACATTTATAGTAAGCGCAGTTACCACAAAAAACACCAATTTTATAAATTAAAACGACACCACTTAAAATTATTGACTGAAAATGTTGTCGATACTGTAATATCTATATGGCAAAAGGCTTATGTTCACTGGAAAATGAACTGTTTTTACGGTATTGTTTTCATCATGGGATGTAAATGAAAAAAATATTTGATCCTATTATTTGGAAAAGCAAATCGAAATCAACTTTAGTAGTACCTAAAAAATAAAAAAGAACTTATTGTGGTCTTCACATTCAAAAAGCTTATTTTATAGAAATTTTATTTCAATGGCTCTGTAAATACATACTTAACATAAATACATACAACCACCCCCCTAGACAAGTGGCATTGTAGAATAGATTGTAGATTAGAATAGATTGTCAAATGTATGGGGTTGACATAAGCGTTCGCTACATAATTTGACATCTCCATACATTTGACAATCTATTCTATTCCGCTATCTATTCTACAATTGCACTTATCTAGGGCATCAAAATACAACTCATTAAATCAAAAACTTGCCGCAATAAGTTTTTAAACTTTAAAAACTTTTTTGTCAGGTCAGTCAGGATTTCTTATATGGCACAGGGATTTTTTATGTATTTAATATCTTATTTTTGTGTACTAGCAAATGAAGATCTATTTTATTCTACTTTAACAATACAAAAAAATGTGGGCCTGAGGCTCACCTGCGCCATAAACTAAGCCTGAGGTTGAAATACAAAAGCCATCTATCTATCTTTACTAATCTTTAATAGTATCAGTCGGATTCAAAATAATCTTTATGTAAGTTTATTTTTTGACTAGCATAGCCAAATTTTTTAGTAAAATGCCCATAACATCATGCTAGGACCCGCGGAATCTAAGCAGTACTATTACTGTCCCACTGCTTCAGCCCCATTGTTCGCTTAAAATAAGAAAAAAAAATGACGTGTTATATGGTAATTTTTTAAATATTTACAAACTAAAAGTCATTTTATTCATTTTTCAAGGCCTCTTCTCATATAGAGAAGGCACCACGCTTGCTCAAAGCGGATTGACTATTCCAGACTTACATTAATTATAAGTTCAGGTTTCCTCACGATGTATTATTCCCTTCAAAAAATCCTTTCTTCTGGAAAGTTCAAGATAAACTTAAGAAAGTACTTACATTTGAATGAAAAAATTCTGTCAGTCGTAAATAATTTAATTTAAACAAATTATCCGTTGAATTGACTGCCTTAATATCCCTGTTAGGTGCCATCTACATAACACACAATAATAGATATATCTTTGTCAGAATGTAAATGTACAATTTCTAAGTTACCAAAACAGTAAGAAGGATATTACTTGAAAACCCCAAAACGCTCGACATAAATAAACAGCGAAGATAAAATGTCTACCATAAAAATACATACAGGTTACCAAATTGTGGGGAAACGTGAGAATTAATCTCAATACTTCATCTCCGCTTGTTGACAGCCAGCTTATTCTATTTCTTTGTAGATAATCCCGATCTTAAATGTAATTTATATTTATGATAAAAAATAATATTTGGGGACAGATTAATATTTTCTATTTCTTACTAACTTTTGCCCGCGACTTCGTACGCGTGGAATAATAGCTATATAGTATAGTACATAATAGATGAAAACTATCCTATATCCTTTCTCGGGTCCCAGACTATACCTGTACCAAATTTCATTCAAATCGGTTAAGTGGTTTAGGCGTGAAAAAGAGACAGACAGATAGACAGACCGACAGAGTTACTTTCGCATTTATAATATTAGTTTGGATCTTTCTTACTGTCGCACTACTGTGCAACAGGTACGGTGTTAGTCAGTAGATATGCGATTGGTTGCTGTGTTAAGAGTCGCGGGATTGATGCCCGTTCGGGGCAAATATTTGTATGCCGCTTGAATTTATTTGCTCCGAGATTAGTTGTTTACGTAAGTGAATTGCTGATGTTTGTAAACGCATCATGAAGTAATACCACGATGGTTTGGTTCTATTGCCATGTAGGAAAAAGAATTATAAGGTTTTTCCATTGCAACTTTTTCATCAGCCCGGAATAAATAAATTGGTACTTAAGCTCCGAACCTGAAAGTACGCAAAGCCGTTGGTACTATTGTCATCTATAGATCATTGACATTCGCTACGGAAAGTCTGTGGCAGACGCTGGTAATAAAACCACATAAATTAATAGACTAATGGACTGTATTTTATAATATTTATTTGTGAACGGTGACTAACAGCACAGATAACTTATAGTAGGAGACAGACTGAAGACAGTTTTATTCACAGATTATATTATTATTATGTATGTTTCATACAAAGTCAACAGCCAATAAGTCTGATAATACCAACCAAACTAAATGGTATCGTGTTACACTGTTACTGGGCCATGGACATAGCTTCATGTAAAAGTAATAACAAGTTTTTTTTTTGTACAGTTTTAATCAACTATTAGCCTTTTGACGACCGAGCGACAGCCGGCTGTCAGGCTGCTATTGTTTTTCTATTGTATCTCGAATCACGTGTGTTCTATGGATTAAATAATAAATAAAACACTTATTTTCAACCACGTTCAATTAGACTGGAATGGAGTTGTAAAAAAACTGATTTGTTTCTGAGATGAAAAAAAAACGTTTAAAAAAAACATGAAATAAAAACTGTATTTTTTCTGGAGCAGGTTTTTTTTTCATGAGTAGGAAAACAAAAAATATGGTATGGTGGTTATCGTATATGAGTTGATATTATTATTATTTTGTTCAATAAAAAGATATTGTTTTTGTCTTTTCACAATTTAAGATTGCAATCAGTATAATTTATCAACAATATTAACAGAAGCAGAAGGTAATAGAGTCCCTGATAGTATAGTCGTTGATTCAGAATCAGGTGAAACAAATACAGACACAGAACGTTATTCCGATGCTGATAAAACAAGCGTAGCCGTAGCTACTGATTTAGCTATTTTTAAGTTCATAATTACCCATTGATTTAAACATAATTTATTAGACTTGAATAAAAAACAAAACAATCAAATTCAGTGTATTATTCCACTTCAGTTATAGTGTTTCACTTTTTCTGAAAAAAAAAACAAAATGTAGAAAAAAAACAACGGTGCCAGGTTTTTTTTTCATGTTTTTTTCAAGTTTTTTCATTTTTTTTTTTTTTTGAAAAAAAAAACATTTTGTATTTTTTCAATTATATCTCCAGACTGGAAGCAACCCTAACATAGTTGGGAAAGTCTAGTGAAAAAAACTTTCTCTAAAAGGTCTTGGTCAAGACATTTAACTAGAATTTTGAACTTAACCGTAAAGTTACAATATCTCTCTAGGGCCTAGTTACTTTACAAGATAAGATTTTCTACAAGATGTTCATACAAAGTAGGAATTTTAGAATTCAGCTGAGAAAACTTTGCGGTTGAATAAAAATAATAATTTAGTTTTTTAAGGTCAATTTGCTTTTATTACTGTTTGGGGTTAGATTTAATTCAGACGAAACTTGTGCTGAATTTGTAATATTTGGTGTTGTTTATAAATTGTGTTTAAGAAGTAAAAGTCATTTGTTGAAGAGTAACATTAATATTGACTGGTACATAAGCACGGGTTGAACTCACTTCACAACAGCTCATAAGTTGCTTATATATCCCTGGGACAACTCACACACAGTCATCTGATTTGAAAACTAAACAAAGCTTTTACTATGGTGACGAGACAACTGGTAAACATACTTATAGAAAGAATAGAATCAATTTTTTTCCAGGCTGCATTGGCCCATATATAAATTCATTAATCTAACTTACATAAAAATAAAACTTAAATCTATGTTAGTAACACTTCCCTACGTTGCACTAAAGTCTTTGTGCACTCCGGTGGCACTTGTCCGCGGAAGCGGCGAAACACCACGTTCTGTGGCCAAAAGTTTTCATCCAACACTGATGGCAGTAAAAATGTTGGTACGCGCACCACAAACTTATATAGTGTACTAGCTTTTGCCCGCGGCTCCACTCGCGTTAGAAAGAGACAAAAGTAGCCTATGTTACTCTCCATCCCTTCAACTATCTCCATTAAAAAATCACGTTAATTCTCGCTCCGTTTTGCCGTGAAAGAAAGACAAACATACAGACAGACAGACACACTTTCCCATTTATAATATTAGTATAGTATGGATAAATACATACACATCATAGATAAATTACACCCAGACACAGAACAAACAATCATGCTCATCATACAAAGTTCAATCGAATCGAAGGTGGAATCGAACCAACGACGTCCGGCTTAGCAGTCAGGGTCACAAACCACTAGACCAACAGGCCCGTCCTAGTAATATAATTGTGTAAATAAATATCGATCACTAATCACCACCACCTTATATAATAAACAAAAGAACAGAAAAGCGATAGCCCGTATCATCGTGTCACAGCATAATTGGTCATTACCACACCATTTCCACTAAAGAAAAACAACAGGAAAACTGATTATACTCAACAAAAATAACCATCCGTCAGTTGGACCGCAGACACGTGATTACTTTCTGTAACGGATAGGGCTTAGGCGTTTCGGTTACCGAGACTCGTCCGCTTCGGTGGAAACAATAATTTCATTATTCATTAATTGATATAATTAATTAAGTAATGTTATAAATTTTACTAACAATTTTTGATTGGTGTTATGCTTTTGTGAGATATTTTTGTTTTTTCAACTATAAACACTAAATATGGTTTTGTTATTAATCCGCTGTTCTTTCGTTTTTCCAAGACTCGTCGAGCTTGCTACAATGCTCGGAGCTTTTCTGACGGACTCCACTTGACTGTTAATTTAAAATTTTCAGAAGATGCCACGGTTTGGAATAGAGAGACAGAGAGAGGGATTGTTACAAAAACTCATGTAATTATTTATTTTCGTATTAATTTTGTATAAAAAGGTCTTTCATTCTGACGGCACAAAATTAGCTTAACAAAGTATCGTCCGAAACACCTCCCAAAAATATGATTTTATCTGTTTCGCCCGCAACGGACGAAACTCAGCGGCCGAGGCACTTACCACGGATAGTATTTGCGCTACTGACAGATCTGGTCGCGTCCAATCGGCCGGACAGTCGCGCCGGACGAGGGTCGGACACCGGACAGCTGTGTGCGGTGATCCGGACACTCTCATTGACATGTGTACTGATGTTTTGTCCGAATATATTCGATAATAAGATTTCTGCGGTCGTTGGACGATGTATCGGAAATGCTTATTTATGGGTTCGTTTTGAAGTTATTTAGGTCTATTAGACAGGAAACTACTTTGGTGAAAAATACAGAGGTTAATTAAATCTTCGAACACACATCACACTTCGTGATTTGACACACATTAGAAATACATTAGTAGTGCGACAGCCGGCTGTCACTTGGTCGTTGAAAGGTTATTTATTGCTTAGCACTTACTTTGACTTAACTGACCTACGTGCTACGTCTCTAGTTCTTTGGCTAAGCAAAATGGCGAGATAAATAGAGGTGCTAAGCACTGACTTTGGCTTAGCACTGTTACTGTAAGGAAGATGCGGAGAGATGCTGTAGACGATATGACGGTGACGCTGTTATATCTTTCTTATTGACGTGACGGTGACAACGCCTAAAGGTCATAGCCCACTTACACGACTATGCTCCCACCCGGCAAAAATAGTATAATTTAAATATGGGCTTTAAATATTGCTCTTAATATATATTTTAAATTAGCATCATAAATTTGCAGACAGCTCGCTATCAGCGAGCTTGCCGCCGTCAGACTGCTCGGTAGTTGACGCCTCGCTGGCCGCACGTCTTAGACGAGCAGTCGGTGCGGTGTCGCCGAGCCGTCGCCGCTCAGTCCAGGGGGGATCAGCTTCGTCCTGCGTACCGTTTGGCGGGTGGATAGCTGGCCGTCTGCTAGCTGTCGCCGCGTGGACTGCTGGGTGACTGCTGGGTGTTGGGTGGGAGCAGTGTTGGAGCAGAGTCGTTTAAGTGTGCTATGACCTTAAGACCTCACTTTTTTAAAATTTTACATTGTTATTTTAAAATAACTTTGTTATTATGTTGTAATATTTATATTATATCTAAACAAAATCTGATTTAACCAAAATCAATTACAGTCTTCAAAAACAATAAAGGTTCAACACCCTTACAGTTAAAACAAAGCGTTCAAATTAAAAATGTCAGAACGAATTTGTAAGGTTTCGGACACGGCAAAAAACAAAGAAAAAAATATTAGACAGGTTTATTCTCGCAACTTCGAACGCTTGAATCTCGGACACGGTTGTCTATTGTTTGCCCGAAGATTATATGCCATAATCATCATTTTCCAGAATTTCATTTACCCGAATTTCATTTGCCCGAATGTTTCATTTGCCCTAAAAGACATATGACATACTTTTAATTGCCCGAATTTTAGATACCATAAGATACGAATGCCATAAGTATTGTTTGCCATATTTTTATGTGCCATAATAATTGTTAGACATAATATTTAAATGGCATAATATTTAAATGGCATAATATTTAAATGGCATAACAAGTATTAGACAAATATTTAAGCCCCGTAATGGTTTTTTTTCTGTGCATGGTTGATGGTGGGCTAGGTCGACGGAGCCCCGCTTCGCGGGGCTCCTACTTTTGTGTGGTTTATAAAAAAATAACCACGAAGGGGATGGCGGGGTCTATTCGCTCGCTTCGCTCGCTCACACGACCCCGCCATCCCCTTCTAACCTAACCTGTCCGAGTCGGGGTGCCCTAAAGTCCCAATTGCATCCAATTTCTCTTGATATAAACAACCGTTACACACCCGATGTCGATGGCAAATTATGTTATGACATATCATAATTATGGCATCTGATATTTAGGACATGTGATAATTAGGGCTTACAATGATTATGGCAAATGATGTTATGGCAAGTGACTTTATGGGAAACAATGATTCTGGCACGTGACTAATATGGCAAATGAGAGTAGGGCAAATGAGTATTATGTCGTATGATATTATGGCTGTTGACTATTATGGCAAATGATATTAGGGCAAATAAAATTCGGGTAAACGGCGGTATACCCTCGCCTCGGACACAGACGAGGCGGATTAAAATGTAGCTTACGACTTTAGCCTTGTGCCTTTAGCCTGTAAACGTCTTATCTACCTCTATGGGAAAATTCATCAACATTGATTAGGCGACTAAGACATTATAGCAGCTTGAATTTCAAGAGAGACATTGTATTTTTTTGTTTGAATTTGTTTTGACATCGTATGCAGATTTGTTAACCGACATTTACACATAAAGTCGCAATAAATTCCTACTTTTGAAAATAATGCCTTAACCTTTCAAAGACCAACGACCAACCGACAGCTGGCTGTCGGGCTGATATTGTCTTTCTATTGTGCCTCAAATCACGTGTGTGTTTAACATAAAAAGCATAACAGACGCACAGACTTACTATCAATTTTTTCATATCAGTATAGAAGAATAGATCAAACGCAATGTATAAAATCGTTGCTCAATGATACAGACCGGACAAACGATTGCGTTTCACCCTAAGTGAAACCAATTACGAGCACTGTTACCTACCTAAAAAGGACACAAAGTCACGCAAGCTCAGCAACAGTCAACATCTGTCTACAGGGAACAATGGCAAATTTTAAATTGGACGTGTTGTTTCAAACGGGAAGAAATCGTGTTTTTTGGGGAAATATTAAAACACACACAATATTGTAGGTACCTTTGGGAGAGAACATGACACAGCCACTTC
Organism: Athetis lepigone; assembly: GCA_033675125.1. Taxonomy (NCBI): domain Eukaryota; kingdom Metazoa; phylum Arthropoda; class Insecta; order Lepidoptera; family Noctuidae; genus Athetis; species Athetis lepigone. Next base: position 2,217,353 of record CM066239.1, on the reverse strand, counting down.
GCTGTCGGATTCAGCTCAAACTGTTACATCAGAGAGCCACAGGGTCAAACAGAACTGGCTCGGAAAGGAGAGCAATTTTTGTGAGTTGAAACAGACTTTTGAATCATTTTAGAAAAGTTTTTTACATGTCATTTATTTTATTATTAAGAATGCTTGAGAGTAAACCTTATTAAGCGCTTGGTGTGAAATTATAAGAAAACTAATCGGCTTTTGCTTCTGATGACGTACTATTTCGCGCGCACGGCTGACCCTGAGCGTCCTCTCTCGTTCCGAGACAGGCATGTGCTCACGCTCGACCTAGGTGGGATCGCCTTTGGAGAGCATCTGACCGGCTTTAAGCGCATTGGCTCAAAAACAATGCTCTCCCAGCGAATAAACTCGGGCCGGTCTGTGTGAAGAGAAGAAGCGGCCTAAGCTCTTCACGCTTTTTTGTTTGAAAAGACCCTTAAAGACGGTGGTGAGCAGCAGATGGATGCAGACAGCGCTAGATTAAAAGAAAAAAAGTTACTTTTTTATCCGCAATTTATTTATATTACTTCTCACCATTTTCTTGCTTTCCATTAGCTTGTTTCATTGATTTATGAAGGCCTGATAAATAGACGCTTCATGCAATACACTCATATTTGGCACCTGCTTATAGTTTAGAAAAGGCTTGGTAGACGACGTGACACAGAATATTTGTAACGTATTTATTAAACGGAAAACCTTGCACAGCTATCACAAGCCAAGCAACCATTAATGGAACCATTAAACTGACTAAAGCTTATGTCTATCTAAACGCTTATTTCAGGTATTAGCAACTAAAACGGCGATATTATACACCTTATCCGCGAATCCACTTATAGTGATAAGAGAATAATGTTCTAGATAATAAGATTTGAGCTCACGGAACTCAGCGTAATGTAACGACTCTCCGAGCGCTTAATGTTCGTTTTGATAAAAATGGAATTATTTAAAGAGAGATTCAAAAACGGTTCCTGAAGCGATAGGCGCTTCTGTTAAAAATAATGTTGGCACACTGTCGTATAGAATGTCGTACAATATTATTAACGACGTTTTTTTAAACGTGAACATGTTAAAGTTACCTTATAGGCTCACACACAGTGCCGCCGGCACAACCTGGCTTTACTGAGCGGCACATGCCGTCGGCTTTTGCCGGGTGATTTTGCTAATGAAAATTAAATTTTGGGCCCAGCACACCGCGGCTTTTATCAACCCATATAAGACAAGAGAATATGAACAAAATAAAAGCATATGCACTCGCAAACAAAGAATTCCCTCCTACTTTTTTGCAATAAAGAAGTAAAAATTTTGTGAGTTTCGACTGTCTATAATAATCACGACATCATATTAAATATTGTTTTAAATCGAATAAGAAAAAAATGCGATAGATGATGAAATCCTCAGACAAACTTAAGCTTTTCTCAGTTTCCAGCCGTGTGTCAGCCACTCTTCAGGAGAACTGTGTGAATGAGAGGCCACAGTGCCGCTCCTTTGTTCAAACATACAACGTTTAATATCAACACGCTTTTATACGCAAAAATATTCATTTATATTTAAGCATAATATTCATATTTAAGCATAAAAGAGAAATTCTTCTTATTCAGATGGTCCCCTTATTCAGAGGTAAGGGATCCTGGCAGAGGATTTAAGAGGTATTGTTCTTACAGACCAATTTATGTAACGTTTGATGTATGTATTTAGACAAATTCATTTAAATTTGTCTAAATGTATGTATTTGAATGAAGATGTGGGTGGTATTGTGTTTGGTTTTGTGAGGGCTATTTTGAAATATGATTGTGGAAATTAATATTTTCTTAATAGAATAACAATACCTGCCTATTTTACCACCTCAGGGCAAAAGCTTTTTCTCTTAATAAATCACAAGTATTGACCACCACTATTGTTCTTATTTATTGAAACTACTATGAAATACTTACAACCCAACAAAAATATTTTTTTCAGCATCGCCCTAAAGTAGACTGGCAGAAAATGCCTAAGGCATTAACGACGGCGGCCGCCGCGCGCCGTTATTGCAATGTGCAATGTTTGTGCATAAAGTTTTAATAAATAAATAAACAAAAAAGCTTTTTTTCAAAAAAAGATAACCGACTTCAAAAACTAAAAGCACAAAAATAACTATTTCAGAAGTCGGTGGCAACACAAATCGACCGGCAGAAGAGAAGCCACCAACTTCCGAAATAGTTATTTTTGTGCTTTTAGTTTTTGAAGTCGGTTATCTTTTTTTGAAAAAAAGCTTTTTATTTTTTACTTTTTAGTTAGAGTCCCCATGTCTGACTACTCTTTAGAGTAACTTTTAAAATTAAACTACACACATCAAAAGTGTCTAGGGATATTTTAATTAAACCTAAATAACTAAAATTCTATTAACTTTTTGTTAAGACACCTACACTTTAAAATAAACCTTGTTTAATTGCCTAGCTAATCTGATAATAAACTTTTAGATAAAGTTATATTTAAAAAAAAACTTAGAAGAAGAGGAAAAACTCAACAAAATTTCAATATAACTTTATTTTTGAAATTTCAAAACCTAAACAACAAAACAATTTTTTTTTATAAAAATTGTTGAAAACTTAAAATTAATAATTCGTGGATCCACCTAAGACTCTCCTGACACATCTGGAGCGGTTCTGCATACTCAAAACAAGGGTGTCAATATCCTGTTGTGAAGTACTGTCCCAAATCCTGCTAAGATGCAAGAAAAGCTGGATTTGATGCACAATATCAACAGCGAAATTCCTACGAGCTCTTCTCTGAAGCATATTCCAGGCATGCTCAATAGGATTTAAGTCAGGGGATTGTGCAGGCCGGTCTAAAGCTTGGATAACATGCTGTTGTAACCAACTTGTAACGATACGCGCCGTATGTGGACGGGCATTGTCGTGCATTAGCTGGAAATTTTGTCCCATTTGCTGTTTGTGGGGCAATATTACAGGCTCTAGCACCTCATCTCGGTATTTTCGAGTAGTCATATTGCCTTGTATCCAAACGAGGTCTGTTCTACCGCCGAGACGAATTCCTGCCCAAACCATAATCGTGCCACCTTAATATGCATGAACTTGTTGTGGGTGCTGCAGTCGATTCCAACGTCCAGGTTTTCTCCAAACGCGTACTCTTCGCGAATCAGGATGAAATCCAAACCTAGATTCATCAGTGAAAAGCACAAGTGACCATTAAGAACGGTTCCAGTTTTCGTGTGCAATAGCCCATTGTAATCTTCTTCCTCGATTATCTCTCCTTAGTGCTGATACCCAAAATGGCCTACGAGCACGTAGATTGACTTCATGCAGTCGCCTTCTCAAAGTTTGACCGCTTACCAGCAAACCATACTCTCTCTGTAGCCTTTGAACCAATTGCATCGCCGCTGCATTTAGTTGACTTCGTGCAGCATTTACTATGAATCGGTCCTGTACATGTGTTGTAATGCGTTGAGGTCCTCGGTGCCGTTCCACCACTTCCTCCGTGACACGATAACATGACCAAAGCCTGGATATAACGCTCTGACTGGTCTTCATGGCTTCAGAAACGGCAATTATGGGACAGTATTCCACAACAGGATATTGACACCCTTGTTTTGAGTATGCAGAACCGCTGCAGATGTGTCAGGAGAGTCTTAGGTGGATCCACGTAATATTAATTTTAAGTTTTCAAGAATTTTTATAAAAAAAATTGTTGTTTTGTTTAAGTTTTGATGTTTCAAAAATAAAGTTAAGATTGAAATTTTGTTTGAGTTTTTCCTCTTCTTCTAAGTTTTTTTTAAATTTAACTTTATCTAAAAGTTTATTATCAGATTAAATAGTCTATTAAACAAGGTTTATTTTAATGTGTACATGTTTTAACAAAAAGTTAATAGAATTTTAGTAATTTAGGTTTAATTGAAATATCCCTAGATACTTTTGATGTGTGTACTTATATGCTTATAAAATGAAAACGGCTCCATGCGCGCAACGTCACGGGATATTCATTAGTGTTATATACTAAAACCTTCCCCAGAATGTAACAAACACTTAGCTGAAAACCGCATCAAAATCGGTTTAGCCAAACGCGAGATAATCGCGGACAAACATACATACATACATACAGGTCGAACTGAGAACCTACTTTTTTTTTTAAGTCGGTTAAAAAAAATAACAAAACCTTAGTCCTTGTGCCTAACCAAATAACGGTCATAACAAACCTCTTCAAAAACTGCACTAGAAGCGTTAAATTATAGTTTCTGGTTACCTCGTTTTCCATCTTCACACTATTCATCCTATTCTAGGAATCGAGAGCTCCTGGTGTAAAAGCTAAGCCTAGCTACAAAGAGAACATTAATTACCATTGTCAAAATGTTAAATAACACATTCGCCGAAAACCAAGCTCAGAGAGATGTTATCAAATCAACATGGAACAACTACAATTATTAAGCATTGTCGGCAACCTGTTACACATATTAACAATGAACAAAATGATGTTACTGCCATGTTGAAATTGGCTTTTGATTATAAGGACTAAGTCACCAGTGTCTTTTAGCAAGGCTAATATTCTAGCTTGTCAGTGGAATATGTAGATAAGAAAGTTTTAAATAGTTAAAAACCAAAATAGTTAAAGTATAAGTCTGAAATCGCCAACTCGCCTTATGCAAGCATGGTGATCAATACTCGTGCCTTCTCTGTATGGCAAAAGATCTTTGTCATACAGTAGGATAAGAAGAGACTGGTATTATTATTATTTTATTAAACGGTTTTAATAGGACCTTCAATATTTAGTTAACTAGAGAGTTAGGAACGTTTTGGCTACAGCGAAGATATGGTTTAAAACAAAAGAAAATCATGACAATAGAAAAAACAGCCGATTGCGGCATCGTCAGCTGTTTTTTAAACCCTTTGAGCTAGGCATTGAACATTGCGAAAGTAGTTCTGTCTGTCTCTTCTTCACGCCTAAGCCATTGAACCGATTTGAATGAAATTGGGTACAGATATAGTCTGGGACCCGAGAAAGGACGCGGACGGTGTCGCGGGCAAAAGCTAGTTTTTAATATGTTTGTATTTATAAATTGTATAAGTAGGTTTATCAATTATCAGTTATCTGGTTTGGGATCAGACGACCGAGTGTGATGTTGTCCTAGGACATTTATTTAAAAGAATAATGTAAAACTGTGGTGTCACTCCAAATGGTTTAGGCGGCCAACCATCTCTGGAGTGACGATTCGACAATCAGGATCAAAATTTGAATGGACATCAGTTCAATTGACGCGGAAAAATGACCGTCAGTGACTAGCCTTTAATACTGAAAATTCTTGCGCTTACTTCAATTGCTATGCAAGTTTGTGCAAAAAGAAAATTCAGGATAATATTTCTCTTTAACTTCCACCCAGGGACCACTTGAAACGGTCCGAACGAAACTTGAATATTTTGTTCCAGTACAAAATATTGAAACTACGAGATGGATTTTTTAATTTAACGGACGAATGATTTAAGAGTTCGGGGTAAGGGTCACGACTCACGGAGCTAAGGGCTCTCTCACATAAGTGCCTGTTTTTGGTCTACTTAGAAAAAAACTCTTGACATTGTAAAAATCTTGAGATATTGGATTTTCTAGAAAGAAATATTTAAAATATTTGTTTGTTTAGTTTGAAGGGAATTAGTAAAACTATTGAGAAGTTGTTTTTATAAACGCCTGAAATTAAAATATCGAGGTGAAGGTGGGTTTATTGAAAAATAACCCGCCATGTTTTTTAGAATCTGCAAATACGTTGTAGGGTTTTGAAGTTTCAGATTATAAACATTAATTAGTTACTTGTGAAACTTAATCCATACTAATATTATAAATGGGAAAGTGTGTCTGTCTGTCTGTCTGTTTGTCTTTCTTTCACGGCAAAACGGAGCGACGGATTGACGTGATTTTTTAAGTGGAGATAGTTGAAGGGATGGAGAGTAACATAGGCTACTTTTTGTCTCTTTCTAACGCGAGCCAAGCCGCGGGCAGAAGCTAGTATGCAATAATTATTTTTTATATTTTTGTAATAGTACTTACGCTCTGCTGCTTAATTTTTTTTTTTTTTACTACTCCATAATCAACCATAGTTCACTATATCTTTAAAAAGAGTAAAGGTAAGTGTACGTGTACGTGTGTGCGAATATAAATAGACGAACCACAAATCGATTTTTTTTAAATCAGTCAACAAAAATATGAGTGGCTATTAAAAAAAGATATACAAACGCACAAACTGTGACCACCAATGGACAGACAAATTCATGAGAAAGGTTTAGATGTTTAATTCATTAGGGTCAATTGGCTGAAATATGACTTCGGAAAAAAAACATTGTTGACTTCGAATAATAGTGGGGAGCACCGCATGCACAAATAAAATATGACAGAAAAGAGCACTATATCTTTTTTCTGTCATATATTATTCTGTCGGTGTGGTAAACAAAACAAATACATTATTAAATAACGTTAATTTTATTTCTTTGATTGGTTCACAGTTACGTTAAAATCTTGTATGATATAGTTATAACCTAATTTGAATACCGGACCTGTTAGTCTTTTGGGGTAGCGACCCTGAATGCTAAGCCGGGTTCGAATTCCAACCTGGAGAAACTTTGTGCGATGACCATGATTGTTTGTTCTGTGTCTGGGTGTAATTTATCTGTAATAGGTATGAATTTATAAACTTTAAGTATATGTTTATTAGTTGTCTGGTTACCATAGTACAAGCTCTGTCTTAGATTGGGATCAAATGGCCGTGCGTGAGTTTTCCCATGATATTTATATTTATAATCTGGCCCAGCACTGTTAGTCAAGTAGCATTGTAGATAAGATAGTAGAATATAATAGATTGTTAATTTGCATGCCTTACTCAGCATTGTCAACAGACTGTTTTTAAACGTAATCGTTGTTCGAAAGAGAAACGACTACGCTTAGTCACTTGCCAGTATCAGATGGCCGTGTGTGAGTTTTCCCGAGTTATTAGTTTATTACTATTGGTTTAATACACTCAATTTCATAGTCACGTTGTTCTTGCAGGTCGTTGTTCTAGCTTAGTTTGCTCTTGCCTCTTATGAAAAATCCGCACTCATACAATGTATACGCAACTTTCTTTGAAACAATGTCACCGTACTTGTGGGTTCCTCTGAAGAGAAGAACAAACATTTGGTAGTAACAAAGAATAAGAAAATTATAGAAGCGACACTCTTTGACATGTCAAAGAGTGTCGCTTCTATAATTTTGTGCAGATACCAGCACATTAACCTATCCCAAACTGTTTAATTTTTCTAATGATTCTGGAACTTAATGCTTAAGAGATAAAGTTGAAAATCTAATACACAGAAACACGTTGTAGCAGCTAGATGTGCTGGTGACTCTACTATAAGTGGCGAGGGCGCAATTAATTTATCGGTTTTATTGATATTTGCCTAAATTATTTTTACATATGCCTAAAAATAAAAAGCTTTTTTTAAAAAAAAGATAACCGACTTCAAAAACTAAAAGCTCAAAAATAACTATTTCGGAAGTCGGTGGCAACACAAATCAACCGGCAGAAGAGAAGCCACCGACTTCCGAAATAGTTATTTTTGAGCTTTTAGTTTTTGAAGTCGGTTATCTTTTTTTTAAAAAAAGCTTTTTATTTTTTACTTTTTAGTTAGAGTCTCTGTGTCTGACTACGTTTTAGGGTAGCTCTCAAAATAAACTTATAATCTTATAAAATGAAAACGGCACTATGCGCGCAACGTCACAGGATATCCATTATATACTAAAAACTTCCACAGAATGTTACAAAGACTTTTCTGAAAACCGCATCGAAATCGGTATAGCTAACGCGAGTAATCGCGGTCAAACATACAATCGTCTTTGAAAATCTACAATCCAAGAAAGCACAACGCGATCTATACGATCAACGTCACGGGATATCCATTAGTGTTATATACTAAAACCTTCCCCAGAATGTAACAAACACTTTGCTGAAAACCGCATCAAAATCGGTTCAGCCAAACGCGAGATAATCGCGGACAAACATACATACATACATACATACATACATACATACATACATACATACAGGTCGAACAGAGAACCTACTTTTTTTTTGAAGTCGGTTAAAAAAAGCAACGACTTATTTTATAAGATGTTTAGGGCTCCGTTTTAAATCATAAAATTTGGCATGAATTCCGGCATTGCCGGTTTTTGTAAAAAATAGAACAGTTACCATTGAATGTCTTTTCTATACATATATAGAGTACCCTTTCTAAGTATTTTATTTATTTATTTATTTATTTATTTAAAACATGCACTTACTGGCTTACAGTGAATACCAAAACGCCAGTAAGCTAGTTAAGGGTATAAAGCACAACAAATAATATAAGAACAGATCAGTCATTAAAATAAGAAAAAAAAAATATGTCAATAAAATAAGAATAATTCAATACGGCAATAAGGTCAAATGAATAAATGTCAAATATTTGTAATACATGTCAAAATACATAAAATCTAGGATATGATAAGGTAAAATCTAGAAATAGAAATGAATATTAAGTCACACATTTAGGTCAAAAGTTCATCATAATTAAATTACATTACATAATTATTGACAAATGTCTCGGTTTTAGCACATAGCTTTTTAAAGTGGTCAGCAAATATGTCGATATCATTGTCATGAGCGATCATATCCTCAACAAGGCCCAGTGCCCGAACAGTCGGTGCATGTGACGCATAGTTGGTGCGCGTCTGAGGCCACCACAAAAGGCGAGGCCGACGCCTCGGCGCAACTGTCCCTTGCTCATTCCACGCCAGTCGTTTTGGAACAAGTAACCTCACCATGTCTAGTACTATAGGGTTGTCTACTTTGTGGTGCATTATTGACAGATAGTGCAATATAGTTTGTACCACCCTCCTGAACTCGAGGGTCTCCAGATCAACCATACCAGCTACAAATGAAGAAGGATACAAGTAAGGATAGTAGCCATACCTTTTCTTATACAACCATCGCGCGAATTTACGTTGTACCCTTTCAAGCATAATTTTGTATTTTACCTCAGATGGAGCCCAGACTATGCCACCATACTCAAGTTTGCTACGTATGTAGGCATTATAAAGAACAGTAGCAACTCCTAAATTATCAAATTCAGATGACGTACGCATGACAAATCCAAGCATTTTGTTTGCCTTTTTGCATATTGCCGTCACATGGTTATGGAAGTCGAGTCTAGAGTCCAATTGAAGTCCCAAGTCACGTATATCTGTTACCCTTTGAAGGGCAGCGTCGGATAAAGTATAACCTGCATTAATCAGCTGGCGCTTACGTGAGAAAGAGATCATTTTGCATTTATCGATATTAAATGGAAGTCGATTTTCGCTACTCCAGTCTCTTACCGCGTCTATGTCCCTCTGCAGAGCTTCGCAATCTGCTGATGTCCCAATACCCAGACTAAGCTTGAGGTCATCAGCAAATAGCAGACATTTGGAAAGACCAACACGTTGAGGAAGGTCATTGATAAAAATCAGGAAAAGTAAGGGCCCTAAGGTGCTGCCTTGACTGACTCCGGATCGAGTGTAATAATCATTAGATACAAAATGTCTAACCTTAACGAATTGGCGCCGATTACGGAGGTAACTTGAGAAAAACAAGAGCAGCCCTGGAGAAAAGCCCAATACCGCCAACTTATATAACAGGATGTCATTGTCAACTAAGTCAAAAGCCTTTTTAAAATCAAAGTAGGCGGTATCCACTTGCCTACCCGCATCCATTTCAGCATAAATGTAGTCTACGTGAGCCACAAGATTTGTAGTTGTTGAACGAGCGATTTTTTACTTGTTTAGTGATGCTTGAACACAACATTATCTCAAATATTTTTGCAAAAACTGACAATACTGCAATGGGCCTAAACGCTGCGACATCATTATTTGCTTCACCCTTGGGCACAGGAGTTACTCTAGACAATTTCCAGAACTCTGGATAAGTTGAGCGAGCAAGCGACAAGTTAAAGAGATACAGGATAGGGTCTTTAAGAATAGATAAGCAATCCTTCGCCAGAAAGACCGGAATGCCATCGGGACCTCCAGACGATTTTGGTTTCAAACGTCTTGCTGCCAACTTCAGATCAGACTCGTCAAATGTACTGACAGAAATCAAAGTGGCATCAGCATGAATGCTTGCTGCTAGTGACGCGTCAAGTGGGTTCAATAATGGCTCCTCGTTTTGAAACACCGAACTAAAATATTCCGCAAAGGCATCAGCAGCGGCCTGGCCTATCACTTCATCATTCTTATACGAATATACGTCTACACAGCGCCTGTCATTCTTCCTATCTTTGATAAATTCCCAGAACTTAGCCGGGTCGTCAGCAATTTTCCGTTGTGTCAAATGTAAGTGCTGCTTATATGCATTGTCAATCAGATTTTTTACGTGCCATCTATAATATTTAAATAATTCTTTATTAAGTATGGGTACGTATGGCTAAGTATGGCTTCGACCATCCAGCTTGAAGTTTCTGACCAATTAACCGTTATCTTGACAATTAAGAAGCCCATTTTAATTAAATTCCGATACGTTTTTTTCGTAGTACTATAAATATTAAGTACTATAAATATTATTAACACACAATTCAAATCACGTGATTTTATGACACTACTGTAGGTATTTACACTACGTGCACAAACTGTTTCGCTTCTACACTTTCTTCTTCTGTGGTCGTTCCTAAACAAACACACTTGTATGAACAAAATGTGTTTGTTCTCAACGACTCTGCATTTATAATGGGTATAAATTGTACATCGTGTACTCGTAAGAAAGGTTAAGTGAGCCTAAAATAATTACGGATTAAGTAGGTACCTCTCCATATTGTTCTGACAAATATGTAGATTGTGCAAGTATATTAAGAGGGATCTTTTTGAGTCTTATTTTGACATAATATATGTATGTATTAAAGTAATAAGGTCCCATACTTTTTAGGTGCAAAAGATAGAGATTTTTAAAGGCCGAGGCCTAAACGAGTTTTTTATAAGTTTGACCACTACTTGTGTGTGTGGTCTGTGGCACCGTAAGTCTTAAACGGTTGAACAGATTTGGGTGCGCTCTTGTTTATCTGACAGTAGATATTTTTTCGGTTTAGCTTTTTCGAAGATATCAACTTTAGGTAGGCTGCAGTCCGGGGGCGGAGATTTATATTTTTTTTAATTAACACTTGTAGGCTCGTTAAACATGACCCAGTGGTTAGAAGCTAGTTTTAAAGTGACGTTTTCAATTCTGTATAAGTTTATTTTATGCATCACTAATATTAGTGATTTCCTTCTCCACGTTGAAACCTGAATAATAAAAAAATAAATAAATAAATTGATAAAAAATAAATTAAAAAATAAATAAATTGATCACCTTGATTGATTGATCAATTTATTTATTTTTTCATTTATTTCAGGCAATAGCAGCATAATAGACCGACATTAATTTTATTCATTTTAGAAAATCATTTCAGAAGACTGGGCCCGAGTCACACCGGAATGGCAGCGGCCGGCAGCGGCCGCCAGCGTCGCTAGAAGCAAGCCGCTGGCGGCCGCGGGCGGCCTCGCGACCTTTTTAAGTATTTCAAGCGATACTGGTCTTTGAAGTATGTAGTTAAAGTTTAAAATTATTTCACACTGAAAGTGCTCGCCGCGTCGCTGCCGGCCGCTGCCGTTTCGGTGTGACTCGGACCTTAGACGACATAAATAACCAGGTTTTGCTTGCGGGTTCGCCCGCGTAAATGTTGATACTTCCATCTATTTTATACCTTTATGTTTGGTATTTCGAAGCCTTTCTTTCGAACAAGCGTCACGCCCCGGACACGGATCTTTACGAAAAACACACCCTGCAAGTATCATATCTCTAGGAGCAGCAGTTTGGGCTGCGCGTCGGTATTTCATGAGTCAGTTAGCTTACCATTTTATATATGTCACATAGAGCATGCTTTAACTAAGAGCGCCTTCACACTAGCGTTTGTGCAGCGTAGGCGTCGATTAACGTTTGCGCAGCGTAGACGCCGCAACTACTCAGCGCAGGCGTCGCGTTGTCGCGGCGTTTCACAAACGACAAACGCTAATGTGAAAATTGTGTGTCGTCTGCGCCGCGTTAGCGCAGCGACAACGAGACGCCTGCGCCGAGTAGTTGCGGCGTCTGCGCTGCGCATACGTTTATCGAACGCCTACGCTGGACAAACGCTAGTGTGAAGGCGCTCTAAGCTATACTTGTCACTGTCACACAACTATCAAAATACAAAGGGTAGAATGAAACCAGAAATAGAGAAGCCAAAGGATTTATTGAGTAATGTGTTGGTGGTGGTCCAAAAAAAGTAAACATAGAATTTTTTTTTACCTATTTACAAAAATAAATCATTTATTTATTTACCTTCCCAGGAAGTAATTTCTAAATAAGTACTTACCTACCAAAGAATTTATTAGAGTTCAAAGTACACGAGTACTTTTCAGTGAATTCCGTGTGCCTTTGATCTGCTGAATTGAAGGAATATTGTTGATTTGTAACACGTGTTTCAATACCAGAACAAATGTGTTCACTTTGAACGTTATATTGGCATTTTAGTAACTTGACTGTTTATTGAAATGATTACCAAATCCCCTTTTTACCGGCTGTTTGAAAAACTTGTGTGTAATATAGGCATACTAGCTATCCCTTGCGGTTTCACCCGCGTTATGTTAATTTTTTGGGTAACAAACATCTATACAAACATACAAACTTTCTTTATAATAATAGAGAAGGATAAAGCAAAGCATTCTAAAAATCTTTGAAACATGTGGTGTTTGTAAGAGAAAAAGGGATTCAGATACTATGTTTGGTATTGCATGAGTGCTTATTTATTATTTATGTATATTTTACGTGACCTGACAGTCTGATTTAACAAAACTGAGCCTAAAAGTCATAGCACACTTAAACGACTCTGCTCCAACACCGCTCCCACCCAACACGTCGGCCAGTGAGGCGTCGGCGGTAAGCTCGCTGACAGCGAGCTGTCTGCTAATTTATGATGCTAATTTGAAATATATCGTGATCAAAAGTCGCGATGGCCCAGTGGATATGGCGCCCGCCTCTCGTGTAAGAGGTTGTGGGTTCGAATCCAGGCAAGTACCAATGTGACTTTTTCAATTCATATGTAGGTACTTTCCAAAATCTTAGACATCACTGACATCCCGTGCCTCGGAAAGCACGTAAAGCCGTTGGTCCCGGTTGTCATTCGTAGAACTTTGACAGTCGTTACTGGTTAGCCAGAAACTCTGACCAGTCTAACCAAGAGGTATCGTGTCGCCCAGTTACTGGGTTGTGGAGGTCAGATAGGCAGTCGCTCCACATAAAACACCGGTATCCAGCTGAATCCGGTTAGGCTGGCAGCCGACCCCAACACGGTTGGGAAAAAGCTAGGTAGATGATGATGAATTTGGAATATATCTTAAGAGCAATATTGAAAGCCCATATTTAAATTATATTGTTTTAGCCGGGTGGGAGCAGAGTCGTTTAAATGTGCTTAAACCGTAAGACCGTTTGTCCACCGCCGCCGTCACCGTCACGTCAACGAGAATGGGATGACAGCGAGCCGAGATTAATATAAGGTGCCGTGACGTGCGGTGGACACGCGGCTATATTATATTATTTTATTAGATTCAACAATGAATGATGTAACCAAATTTTTGTTCGATGATTTTAAAACTGTGTTGACTGAGTAAACCTACTGTTTGGAACTAGCAACTGGCTTCAATTTTTTGACAGACTGACCTCCTTGACAATTCAAAAGCACCTAGCTGTAAATGGTTTAGTTAAAAAAAAATTATGTGAGTTATAGTAAATGTATGTATCGCTAATTTGTTGCGTCATCACGTTCTCGTTGACGTAACGGTGACGGCGGCGGTGGACAATCGGCCTTACGGCTACAAACTACTAAACGTTATGCAAATACAATTATTGTATTACTTAACTACATTATAATTATTAGCATAACAATAATTAATTGGCATTGATTGAACGACATTAATTAATTGGATAAGTAACGCTTAATTCGATAACTTAATTTAACAGTAGCAATGACCTAAGACCCAAGTCATAGCATAAAAACGTGTCTTGTATAAAAGATAAATTTATTTACAGATTCACACAAAGAATTCTTAAATTAGTATAATAAAAATAAATAGTGCATTAGGCTTAAAATAGAATATGGAGTAAAACCTGTGTTTCAGGCCATCATTTGACTACGTAAACTCAGCATTATACAATTATTTTAGGTATAATTAATACAAAAATATATTTTAACAAAAAATAAGCAATAACTAAAAACAGCAACTAAATTAGAATTAAGATTTTACGTCCAATTAATTAACAAAATTAAAAATAAACTATACAATAACTATTTCAGTGTATATAGCAGTTTTTCTGTATCTGTGTGATTTAGACTTGACAATATCTATACATCTATACAAATATTATAAAGAGATAAAATTTGTAAGTTTGTAAGTTTGTAGGTTTGTTAGTTTGTATGTAGGGGGTAATCTCTGGAACTACTAGTCCGATTTAAAAAATTCTTTTAGTGTTAGATAGCTCATTTATCGAGGATTGCTATAGGCTATATACCATCACGCTACAACCCACGGGAGCGGAGCAGTAACGAAAAATGCGGGTGAAACCGCAGGGGACAGCTAGATTCAATAATTGCCCAAAATACGACCACAGAAGTCCCTTGAATATAGTATCTCGTAACATCGAGTCCTTAAATAAAATCTAGACTCGATACCCTCTCAAAGCCTTAATCCTCTATATTTTTATAAGAACCGGTCCCCACTCCATCACCATTTCATATATCGATGGTCATTCAGTAGCTAAGTCACCATTTTACTTAGGCCCTCAAAAATGTGCCATTCTGTTTGAGTTATGAAGATTGGAAGGGTCAGAGAGTGCTGGCCGGCACTAGGTATAGGCTTAGAGCTAACTTCGGACAGTCATATGACATAATATCGCGCTCTTTTGTTAGAAAATCGTGGACATTTATTAAGAAGATGGTCACGTAAGGCACGCAGTGTACGATTATAAGACATATAATGGATCTACTTCGTTCTGGCAGTCGTAGCGTGTTTGCCTTGAAAAATCCTCATAGATCTAGCTGTCAAAATTATTTATTCCAATCCGGCTTTTAGATCCAAAAATAAACTCCTATCCAGTCTTAAACCCAAAATAAAATGACCTATTTGTTTTTCCAATCTAATCTATTCGTTATTATCAGTACGTGGCAGGCAAAATCAAAAACAAGAGATGTCTGAACATTATTGGAGGAAACCTATACCCGTCGATGTATAACTAAACTTCAGAATACCTCTTGCAATCAAGAAATAATAATGGCTTTTTAATTAGTTAATTTGTAAAAACTGTCCGGCTGGACAAAGGCTTTTTTGTGCATAGAAATCATGAGAATGATCACCTCGCTGACTCCACTCAGTCTCAGACTTAAATTTAATAAGTCCAGGTCCACGATAACAGTGACATCCAAGATAAACTTAAAGAGTACATATAAATTGATAAGGTCACATTGATACTTGCCCGGATTCAAACCCATAACTTAGCATGCAGTATCCAATAAGTCTTTACGACATCCAATAACAGAGTCGGTAGATACGTACTCAAAAATAAAACAAACTACCTTCACGAGAGCGAAGTTTTCAAGCTAGAATAGCATTCTTAAAAGCAAAATGCAACAAAGTAACAAAGGAAAAACTTAATACTACCCATAATCAACCGTACAATGTTCAATTTCCGAACTTTGCTGGGCGCCAACGAGCGCCGGGCGAACATGCATTTTACTACGAAATTAAACGACTTGCATAGAGTGCCAATGGACCATTCACTTCAAAGTATTTCGACGGCGACTCTCAAAAACTGCTTTCTTATCTAAATTGAATATTCGTAACACCTGTGCTTATTGCCTATTGCTCTGTGAAATTCTGAATGATAACTATATAGGTTTAATAACTGACTAAAGAAAGAAATTTAGATTTTTGTTAGAGTTTCTTGTTCTAAAACGCCTTTATTGATAATTAGCTGGTGCTAGAGAAGCTGCGGGCTTCTCTTGCGTGGGTGTTGCATATTCCATCCCCTTTTTTACCCATGTAGGATTGGAATCCATACTTATACTATAAATGCGCAAGTTACTCTGTCTGTCTCTTCTTCATGCCTAAACCACTGAACCAATTTGAATGTCATTTGGTACAGATATAGTCCAGGACCCAGGAAAGGACTTAGGATAGTTTTCATCTCGGAAATTCCCCGGAACGGGAACTATTATTTCACGCGGACGAAGTCGCAGGCAAAAGCTAGTTTTTGCTAATCCTTTCTTAGTGGATACCTCCTTTTTACAAAGAACACATCCTTTAAGTTGTATACTTATCTCTAGGACTAGCGGTTTGGGTTGCGCGTTGATATATTACCCAGTCAGTCAGTTTACCATTTTATATATTACTGATGTGCTATATTTTCACCGCACAGTCATACTTAGCATAAGTACAGCCGTATATTCCCCAGCTGTCTTCAGCTTAGTTCTAAAGTTGTCAGGGAAGTATTACCATCATAACTATTTCTGCTACAAAACATCGTTGCTGTTTCCTGGTTAATGATTTTGGTGCCGGTGTACCTTACGTTTTTTGGCAGCTGAAAGAATATGTTACAGTTTAGGTCGCATAAAAAGAATTGTAAATTATCGTCATCGCATAGTAAAATTACTGTAATATATAATATTACTAACTAACTACTTGAGGGTATGGGCCCGAACTAGTAACTTTCCCCCTTACCATTTTCTTTTAAAAACTCAAATAAAGCAAAACAAATAAAAACAATGTGAAAAATGTTCCAACATCAGAGAAAATGTCATTGAATAGACTCATTCTAAAACACTCCATTGTGTTCGCGTTTTTTGTTTCGCATACCAAATGCATTCGAACAATGTTTGAAGTATCTCGGATTGTTCCGATTGATACAAAAAGTTGTAAAACCCCTCGTTTACATAAGGTCGTATGTGTAACAATGTGAGGAATCCCGGGGGTTGGGACACAATACACCCGTCACCCGGGATCCCCGGTCCCGGGTCCCAGAAAGTGAAGCGAAGTCCGTTAAGGCTTGGGGAGAATCTGTTGGGATTTTCTCTATTTTTATTTCTGATGTTTTTGTTAAAAAGAAAAGCTGTAGGTACTTGTTTTACTATTGTAATGTATGTCAACTCTTGTTAGAATTTCGATGGGAACCTCAAATAATAATATGGGATCGACAAAGAGATGATAGGTAATCATGACGATGATGTGGAAATGTTTGAAAGTTTAGTTTACTAGGAGTGGGTTTTTTTTGGGAGTGTGAAATCATCAAATGACTGCTCCCGTCCTGGGTGTGGCGGAAGGGCGAGTCAGACTTTTACTGACTAAAACCCACTCATGTTCCTTCGGTTGCCCTAAATGTTCCGGGGTCACGGTAACTATTATAAACATTCCGCAACCCCGGCAGGCGTTGGCCCTGTTGCGGGGCACACTTCCACCGTGTGCTCGACCGTGTCCTCCAGGCGACCGTTGCTGCAGTGGTGACACCCAGGCGTTGCTTCCGCTTGAATCCGACACAGGAACCTCCCGAACTGACCGTGCCCGGTGAGGACGGTGTGTCAAGCGAAACGTGAGAGCGCCGTGGCGCCTCTCCAGCTACTCCTTAAAGAGAGGTCTTACCGCCGCTATTACGGCGTGCCCAACTAGGAGTGAGTGAAAACTGTTTTAAATTTAGGGGAACTACTAGCTGTTAAATGACACAAACGTTCGTTCGATAGGTGTCTTAACTGTTTTGTTAAACCCTTAATTCTAAATTCTTTAATTGACCACCTCATATGTTAATATTGAGCGCTGGCACCGTAATCATCCCAGGAAATATTGTTCCCGGCCGATTATATCATATAATAAAATTCAAAATTTCGACGCTAATCTTTTGAGCATTCCCTTAAATTATCGGCAGCTATGACCCTCAACCACATTAACCGTTATGGGACCACAAATATGTCGTCCCGTAACGATATATATTGATAATATGCTCTCTGAAAGTGTACCACACCAGGCATTAACAGTAAATTAACGAACAACATAATCTAAACTAAATCCCGCCATACATTATGTCGTAGTTTGGCATCGAACGTTGGCTCAAAAGCCCGGGTATTGGCGGAATTGGCACTGAACGGTATAACGGCGTCAATGGCGCCATTAATTGGTGATCTAATTACCGTCAACCTTTGGCAAGTCGTGTCGGTTGTCAAGAAGGCTTGTCTGTACCAATAAGTGATATTTAATGTTCGTTTGTGATGTCAATGTGCGTGTTATATATTTCTTTGATGTCTCGCTTAGCTGTTATAAGAGATATCAACGACACTGAGTAGATACTGTAGGTAGCTGGCGGCATCATATCTAATTAATACCAAAGAAACAAATATCAGCTCAATAATCTATACTTCTTAATATTATAAAGAGGTAAAATTTGTAAGTTTGTAGGTTTGTAAGTTTGTATGTAGGGGGTTATCTCTGGAACTACTGGTCTGATTTGAAAAATGTTTTTCAGTGTTAGATAGCCCATTTTTTGAGGAATGCTATAGGCTATATAACATCACGCTACAACCCACGGGAGCGGAGCAGTAACGAAAAATGCGGGTGAAACCGCAGGGGACAGCTAGTATTAGCTTAGTTTTAGCTGTCCCCCACGGTTTCACTTGCATCTTGTTTTACCACCCCGTAGGTCGTATCGTAATGTTATATAGCCTATAGCCTTCTTCGATACTAGGGCTATCAAACATAAAAAGATTTTTTAACTCTATCCAGAACTTCCTGAGGTTATGGTTCAAACAAACAAACAAATCCTTAAGCTTTATAACATTAAAGATTATTTAAGAAAAGTCTTGTGTTTCAAACTGTGTGTACAAAATGTCTTTTATCAATCTCCTTTTTGTTTTCTACCTGTTATGTTTCAATTGCTGCCAAATATAAATTTCAAAGGCAATACACAACAAATCGGAAAATCAAGCAAATTACTTCTTTGATGTTGAGTATCTATCACTAAAGGGTACAAAGACGGCAGTAAGTAATGAGGATATGCCTGAGTAATTTTCTGATACATTATGTACACTCAGCAAAGCAAAAAAATATACAGAGACGTCTTACTAATATTATAAATGTGAAAGTTAGTGTGTATGTTTGTTACTCTACGCGCAAAAAGTACTGAATGGATTTCGACAAAACTTTATAGTAACACTAGCTTTTGCCCGTGACTTCGTCCGCGTGATTAATAATAGTTCCCGTTCCCGGCTGATTTCCGGGATCAAAAGTATCCTTTATCATTTCTCGGGTCCCAGACTATATCTGTACCAAAGGAGAATGTTCAAATCTAGCATCGCTTTAAAATAAGAGGGCATAGCCACAAAAATATAGTCATAAATCATAACATAATATTTTAACTTTCCTAAAATAACTTCATGGAAATCTTTTTAGGGGTTAATATTTTCTATTTAATTAGTTATTTATACGACTTTGTTGCGTTCTTCCTTTAATGACATACTTAAGTGGAAGCAGTGTTGCCAATTTCATAAACTTTCCCATAATCAGTCATATCTGATAGTATTACATATTTTATTTTTAAGAGCACACGTTGATGTCTCAAAAATAATTACGAATATAACATTCATTTGCGTTACCAACAATTTATATGTAATTAACATTTCTAAAATAATGTTATTTTACTAACAAAAAGTATTTAGGTGTCTAAGTTACCACTTATGGTTGATTTTTATCAGCTGTGGGTAGCACTGCCACGGAAATTCAAATGTTAACAGTCAAAATTGACACTTTCAAGTAAAACAAAGCGACGAATATTTTTATTGAAAATTGAGTTTATTTTGCGTTATTAGATAACGAATCATTGCGGTTAGTTCGTGTACAGCAGACTCTTCCGATTTCTGCGCGATCAAGCAATCTTTTCAAAACTTTCGTACGTCGACGTTTTTGCGACTTCGGGTCGTTTCTCTCTTTAGGCAGTACCGACAATTTTGTTAAAATAAAAATAACACGCTGTGCGGACTGTGCCCCCCTTGCTCTGAAACATCCTCTACCCCGTCGCCAACTGGGGGAAGCAACGGATGCAATGGTTACAATTTAACGATACTGGATTAATCCGGCAACGGTTAGTATCTTATTATATTGTATTTACACGTTTTTTTGACGTTAGTGTAGTAGAAAATGAGCGCATTATTGTTATATTATCAACAATATTATATGTTATTATGGATAATACCAAAGATGGTCCAAGTCAATAGCACTATTTGTATTTTGTAGTACAGCTAACTGTAACAGCTGATAACGAAAAAAACTATTTGAAAATCCTATTAGAATCATTTTCGGTTTCCACGCGGACGAATTTCCTATTAAACTAATGCTAAGATCAATCAATAATATTTATTATATTTATTTTCAGATGTCAGAAGAACATCCTCTTCTCTCAGGAATGTTATATTATACTCGAATGAGCATCTCTAAGCTCTTGAAGTGTAATGTGTGTTGAACGAGCTTATGGACATCAACATGTGTGCTTTGTCTGTAGATCTTCCACATTGAGAGCTTAAACATACAGAGTATTCAGAATAACCGACCAATTCTGACAATTCAGTAGTGCTTGTAAATAATCTAAGTGAAATAAATGCCATTGACTTTTGAATATTTTTATTTCCACACAAACACATTAATATTTCAAATGTTAAATTACACGCATTGCAATGATGAAATAAGATTTTGTCTGTTAACAATAATAAATTAGTTTCAAATGGTTTTTACAAAAAGAACCCTTATAGTTTCGTCATGTCCGCCCGTCCTCGTCTTACCACCTTAAACCTTACCCTTTGGCGACCAAGCGATAGCCGGCTGTCACCCTGCTATTGTCTTTATTGTGTCTCGAATCATGTAAACATCATTTTAAAAATAAATTATAACAATTAAAAAGGGGATAGAAAACCCTATTCTATGCGGGGCCTGTTTATTTTCTATTCTGTATGCCTATAAGCCACTTAGATTTAGTATAATCTAATTACCATTTACTTGGGAACGTTCATTGGTTTGTTTAAAACTATTCTGTTTTGTTTTATGAGAATAGAAATCATAATATTGTTGTAATTAGTACTTTTTTGGTAGAAGTTATGGTACATAACTAACCTCAAAACTTGCACATATAAATCAAAATTCAACAAAAACCCCTAAAAATAAGTAGATAATTTTGATTTCCTTGGAAAGTACGACCTCTTCCCTCTTTTATATCCAATTTACACTAAGATTACATTTTTTTTTATGCGCAACGGCGTCCTATAGTATGTTGGTCAATGTCCTTTCATTCAAATCGGTTCAATGGCTTAAGCGTGAAGAAGAGACAGACAGAAAAACAGAGTTACTTTCGCATTTATAATATTAGTACGGATAGCTCATAGGCTGTTTCATCACGTTATTACCCGTGGGAGTGAAACAGTGACTAAAACCCTGACATAGCGTGGGCGAAACTGCGGCAGACAGCTAGTCAGACATAAATAACGGTTTTAGTGTATTTTTAATTATTATTAAGTTATTTATTTTAAATTTCAACTGTACCTAGGAAATAATCAACTATTCTGACAGATCCAAGTAAAGATTACACTGGCCCAGAATAGAGAGAGTTGGATAATATTAAAATCTTTTTTCCAAGAAAAAAAATTAATAAAGAAAGAAAGAAAGAAAAACAGTTTATTCGTGCAAAAGTTTTACAGCAAATGAACTTAACTATTCTAATAAACTTATTTATTGCACGAAAGGGCTAGCGCTCAGCATAATGCCAACCAATAACAACCGCCTGTAAAAACTAAAAAGTGAAAAATAATTACAATTTCGGAAGTCTAAGACTAAAAAAAGATTATTTTTCAGTTTTTTGTTTAAACAAAACTATAAAGTCGAATTAAGAACAGGAGTTCTCAATACGACTGTATACTAGGTGCATTTTTGATCTTGCTCAACCCGCTGGGAGATGATTCTACACATGAAAACATGCAACTTTAATTAAGAAACCTTCTCTGAAAAAAAAAAAATCAGCTGTTTCTAAGAAAAGTTCAATGCCCTCCCGACCATAATGTATGAAAAAATACACCTAGGATATGTTTTTTTAAGTCAATTGAAAATAATAATTTCAATTTTAGTAGTTCAAAATTGAAAATTTTGTCTAAGAGTCTTGTCTTATCTGTCATCTATTTTGCTGACAGTACTCCAGGCATTAATTACGATCTTAATGTTGCTAAGCAATAGCTTTTTGTCATTATGTTGAAATGGTGATTCGTTAGAGCGTCTACAAATAAGTAGTCAATTAAATTTGATGTAGGAAATGTACTACAAGTTATCAATTGTCTACACGGTATTCACGATGTCTATGTATTGGCTGGTTAAAAATGAACCTAGTTTATTATTTATAGAAAAATACTGAAATATATTATACAATCTGTTAATGAAATAACCCAAAACCTCGGACACCCCAACCGACTTTTATACTAATAAATTGATATGAGGTATAATTATTTATTTTCATAAATTATAGTAATAGATATTTGAAAATGTTGTTGTCGCGCTACTTCTTACAGACTCGTAGCTCTATCGCCGCGCCGCTGTCAACGAACACGGGAGCACTATCGTTTGAACCATAGAAATATAAATAACAGGAGAAGTGGCAAGTGGGCGTGTCGCTGTCCGCGCAACATGCAATCGTGCTACAGTTCGTACGTAAGTGGCCGTGTCCGCGAACTAGTGTGCTTTCGAACGCCATTGTGTCAACAAATTAAAATACCGTATTGTTCAGCGATTTCTTGCAAAAAGTGAAGCAGATACCAAAACTATGTCAACAATGGAATCACATTTCATATATTTTTTCCTATATTTGTCTTTAAAATCATAAAAAATAACAAATCGAAAAATATTTTCTGTTATTTCGTTTCTAAGCATCACAGCGACTGCATTGTTTCTGCTGAAATACATTGCTCCTTCACAACTACGCAAGTTTGTCACTTAGTGACAAGACAAGCAATGTAAAAATCACAAAACGATATTTAACTAAACGCAAGAATCGCGTGATGCGGCCGCTGGTTCTTGCCGTGAGTTAATGATGTCCATGTGCAAATCCTTTAGCGTAGGTTATCGACAACAAAGTCGCCTGACGAATAAAATATTGTTTGGGAGTTATTTGTTTTAATTTGTCCACCGTTTTAACCCGCTTGGAATATCAAAGTAAATACTAATATTTACCCTGTTTTAATTTTGTTTTATTATTATTAGTCATATGTGACCAAATATTACAGCGTCCTTAAATATTTCCCTCGGCTTACCTAACACGGTTCAAGTGCATGTCGCGTGGCATCTGGACCATCGTGTCCATTTTGTATCAGTATTATACCATCGTAAAAAATAAACAAATAAATAAATAACTGCATCGTATTCATATTTATAAAATTCAAAAATGCTTTTAAGTTACACAAACCCAAATTTATCTATTTACGCCATCTTTTTATTTAGTTTTACTTCCGAGAACCCAAAAAGGATTTGGTCGATAATAAATAGAGGGTTCGATAATTTTCCGATTTAGTCAATCACTAGCGTAAATGTAAAATAAATTGCTTTTGCACAGCACAACGATAGTCATCAATGTTAATGTGTGAGTTAGTTTTACGGTGCATGGTAAATACACGCTGTGTAGGTGTTTTAAGGTTCATAATTGATTGTGTTGTACGTTCTAGTACAAGAAATGCGGGTGTGTGCGCGGTTGCGTATCTATTGCTTTTACTGAACTGCGCGTGTAGTAGTTGCCGTGTGGTAGGGATAACAGGAGACACAGGTATCCGATACATTTTCGTCTACAGGGCATATCTCCTTCTTTAATATATCTATGGTTTGAACAGTATACAGCGTCGTTAAAAAATATTAGAGGCGGCATGACAAATATTTTTTTTTTACATAACTATAACCTATAGTAAAAATTATTGTATTCGATTTTGCTGCCGATTCTAAACAAACTAGTACAGGTTTTGGGTTATTTCATTAACACATTGTATTTCCTAACTATCTTAGGGTCAGCTTCTTTGGAAGTCGGCGGCTTCCCTTCTATTTATTATTTTACATTTAAATATTTTTTCTGTTTTTAGTAAATGCCCCCTGCATTTACTAAAAACAGAAAAAATATTTAAGTTCCCATTTTTTTTAAAGCTTTTTATTTTCACATAGAGGTCATACTGAGAACCTCCTTTTTTGACGACAGTAAAAAATATTGATTTTTCTTCTCATTTCCGTTATCTTATGGCTATTTTCCTAACGGTACCAAAGTGATTTAGTTATAACTATAACGCTGATGACGCACCATTTCCCGGGGTGGGCAGTCCTTAGTTTAGTGATAATAATAAACTGCGGTTATAACCAAACCTTCCGACAGTCATAACTATGGTAACATTATATGTTGTTATAACTTGCAGTACCCTATATAACTATTCGCTTAATGTACATTGTGTTGATAAAATACAGTATGTTGCCACAATCATCTGACCCACCCTAAGAACAAACTAGTTATTTTGGCAACATACTGTACCTACATAAAAACAGATATTTCTATATCATCAGGAAGGTGGTTTCTTATAAATTATCATCACATAGTAGTATGAAATGTGTAGCAACATTCAAATTAAAAGCATTCATTTCACTTACCCCTGAATACTTAAACGTCATTTTCTCTCTTAGAGTAACAAAGACAACAACAGATTAGAGTGCTTTTAATTTGAATGCTGCTACAAAAGTCAAATATTTGAGAGAAGAAAGTTGGAGCTTACGAGTTCGTGTCCACGGTGCAATAGCTGACAAAAATTTTCTACTTCCTTAACGCAACTCAAGTATAAACAATTCCCGCCTGGAGGACACGGTCGAGCACACGGTGGAGGTGTGCCGCGCATGGGCGGACCATAGACGTGTCCTCGTAGAGGCGATCGGCGGCGGTGACCTCTCGCGCCCAGCGCTGGTTCAGGCCATGCTGCGGGGCGAGACGGAATGGGATGCTGTCGCCTCTTTCTGCGAAGCAGTTATGCTAGTGAAGGAAGCGGCGGCGCGCGAGAGGCAACGACGAGCCTCTCGCCCCGGACAAAGACCCAGGCGAAGACGTCGAGAGTCGCAAGACGACTACCGGCCACCGTAGGCGCGGTTCTGCGGATGGCGAGCGATGGGTAGCTCGCCGCCCGGCTGGGACCAGGACCGCGTAGACGGCGCGTTTTGTTCCACGCGCGCCTCAAAGAGAAGGAGTCAGCACAGGAAGGGGCCCAACAGGGCCAACGCCTGCCGGGGTTGCGGAATGTTATGTTTATAACAGTTACCGTGACCCTGGAACATAAAAGGCAATCGAAGGAACATAAGTGGGTTTTAGACAGTAAGAGTCTGACACGCCATCCCGCCGCACCCAGGACGGGAGCAGTCATTGGATGATTTCCCACTCACCAAAAAAAAAAAAAGTATAAACAATTCTTTTCATCACCCATTCTTAAAGAAAGAATGCCTAGACATCAAATCGGTTGTCAGCTCATGCAAAAATGAATAAACCTTGTGTTTACTCAAGTTAGGGCAAGTGGGCCCGACAATTTCGTTATAAACCGACAGTTGTTTTACTTTAAAAGAAATCGCCGCCTCATTCCGAAATAAAAGCACATAGCTTGTCAGATGGGAACTTCTGAAACGGGAGAGAGCTGTACCGAGCTGTTTCGCGGAAGCTGTTCCGTAACAACTACGTGATTCGGCTTGTTTTGTTTTAGAGATGTTGTTTTGTTTTTCAGCTTGTTTTGTTTTTCAATCTCCCTTGCTATGGTGGGGTGTAAATGAACATTTTACATCGCCGTTAATTATTTGGAGTGCTTTTAGACTAGCGTTATTTACACGATTATTAATAGTATTTTATTATAAGCCTGTTTTAAGTAAGTTACAAACATACACACATACATACTTTCACATTTATAATATTAGTAGGATAATTCGAATGTATCATTTTTAAAATGCAAAAAATGTTTTAGTAAACAATTACATGTTGGAAAGTTTTTAATGGTTGTATATGGCAACATGTTTTTTTCTTATAACTAATTTCATAAATGACTTTAGCAGTAAGAAACGTTTTACCTCTAAACACATTTTCCTCTTTTTTGTAAAAGCTAGGTATTAAAATGTTTACCTAACGGTAACAACAATCTTCTTCATCGGACTTTCAGTTACCAACATAAATGAAGTGGAAAAAAAAAGCGAACAACACTAACAAGTATTCTTAAAAAGCTTTCTGAAGCTATCTTTGTATTCTCCTCAAGTTTAGTATTAAAATCAGTCAAGGAAATCCTTGGAAGCAGCAACCGCAAAAAAGATAAACTAAAGATTTTTCCCGAAGCATTATTTTACAGTCCTCTTGTTAGTATCATAATTTATAAGAAAAATCCATTCTACCACTCTACTTTGCAGAAAATCTACTCTTTATTACAACCCTGTTAAGGTTGATAATGTATTTTTTCGGGTGTAAATGTAGTTTGTCGTATCTAAAACCCTTGATTTCGCGGATGACTGCTCAGACAAACTAAAAATGGACAGTGGAGCGTTGTGGTCTGTATCGTACCAATATTCATAAATCGCGGACCGCGTCGCAACTTTAGCTTAGTTTGTTTTGATTGTATCGCTAACTCGGGGAAAGTGGGCGAACTTGTCGGAAAATATTGAGAAATGAAGCGGTTTTGTTAAGAAATCTATAAGTGACCGTTTGTAAGGGTCAGTTTTGTTCAAATTGTGCGAGAAAGTTGCATTTGCTTGAGCGATTTTGTGTTTCTGTTTTTGTAGTCTGTCAAATAGTGATCGTGGTAAATATTTGATTTACTGACGGCTATACACGGTTAAAAAAGTAATTGTGTCGGTCTGTTACGCTTTCATGGTTAAGCTACTAAATCGTTTTTAGAGAAACTTGCAGTTTTGCTCAGGTGTTAAACGGAAAACGATATAGTTTCTAATAAAAATATATGTACATGTGCCATTGAAAATTCTGTAAAAATTATTCCAGACGTTTCAGATATTGGATTCGAAGAAAAACAAAGAAACTTACTGATAAGTTATTAAAATTTATTTTTAGACCAACACCTTTATATGCTTTCCGAGGCTAGTTATGTCAGTGATATCTTAGATAAACTCAGAGGGTACAATGTGTTTTAATGTGAATTAAAAAAGTCACAATGGTGCTTCGTACTCTATTCATTAAAGCCACGACCATCATGACACAACCTTTACTGTACATTAAGGTAATTTAATTCCGAGTTGAAAGCAAACTATTTAATTAGTCAAATGTATTGTGAACATGTTGTGAATACATCGGTAATTACTCGACTGATTGGAAATCATCACGGAACTATTGACAGCACGGAATTACAGCCTCATTTGAATATTCATTTATTTACAATTTCCAGTCGAAAATATTGGTGTGATATGTGGAAAATAGTCATTTATTAAAATTTTTGGCTACAACTTTAGCCGTGTAGTCTATACTTCTATACTAATATTATAAAGAGGTAAAATTTGTAAGTTTGTAGGTTCGTAAGTTTGTATGTAGGGGGTAATCTCTGGAACTACTGGTCCGATTTGAAAAATTCTTTCAGTGTTAGATAGCCCATTTATTGAGGAATGCTATAGGCTATATACCATCACTCTACGACCCACAAGAGCGGAGCAGTAACGTAAAATGCGGGTGAAACCGCAGGGGACAGCTAGTAGTAGATAATAGTTTGTATTGGAAGTGTGAACGATACTACTGGAAAGTATTTCTTATTAAAAGGTTCCGCACTACAACCATAATACAAAATTAGGTCAAGCAAAAATCATGATAATTTTTTGAAAAATTAAGTATTACTCACTTTTTGAAAATTTGAACTCCAATTTATTTTTTCGGTTCATGACATATACCTACACTGACAAACTTTATTTTTTCATTTCTTGACATGTAGCTCACTGACATACGGTCGGTCAGTGGACTGTATTAGAGTCACGTTGACATCCTTTAGGATTGGGTCCCGAAAATGTTAAGATCCGATTTAACTAATACTAGGTGACACCTAAATAAACTTACTAAGGGATTTTCCACGCTCAACCCAGCGCCGAAAATCGAAAATCCAACAGCAGCATTTACTCGTATACTTTAGCAAGTAAAATTTTAATTCCCTTGTACCAGGCGACACATTAAATGGGCATAAATCTAGCTGCCTCTTCAAATTTCCCAATGGACAAGACCATTACGATTTACGTAACCCGGGAATCCAGAAAGCCGGGTGAAAACAGACGAACTAAACCAAATTATCTAGAACAGAGCTGTCTATTCTATACCGCTGCGGTTTGAACTGACGAAGCCCGTGAAATCTTTTTTATTTTTTTATTTTAAACCTTTGAACACAAATGATTCGAGACACAACAGAAAGACAATAGCAGCGTGACAGCCGGCTGTCGCTTGGACACTTTTAAACTTTCGCGATTCATGTTAACAACATATTATTACCTTGACGTTTCGACCTGGTTGCACAGGTCGCAATTCCTGTGAATCGCATAACACAACCTCGCTTTTCTGCAAAGTCGGTTAACTCATCTGTGGATACAGTCCGTGTAGTGTGTAGACGGCCTAATATGGTATAAAATGAAAATAAGGGGGTAGATGAAGATTCATCGCCCGAATGCAGGGAGCTGTGACATCCTCAGTCTGCTTGCGACCACGACCTGTGCAACCAGTAGCCCAATTCATGGATGTGAATACGAAAATGGTCTTAACGACTTAGTCGCTACGATATCGCTACGGTTTGGTTACGTGAATTGGGCTACTGGTCGAAACGTCAAGCCGTCCAAGGTATTTAAATAATTATTTTTCGCGTTAATACCCGTTGTAATAATATGTTGTCACTTTGTCATCGAAAGGATACAAAGCAAAAGGTTTGTTTTTTTCTACAGAGATCATGCTTCACACTTCCTGGTCATTCTTTACACTTTCGCGTAGTTGATCTCTATAGAAGTTTTACTTTCACAAGTACAGAACTGAATTACAGAAACCTTTTCCGAAACTGGCGAATTTTGGACTAAAAATGGGTTCGATAATGAGCAGTACCTATTAATGCACTTACGTAGCTACTACTAATATTGATGTTGACAACATAAAATATATAAACAAACATTTTACGGCCGCCTCAATGAACTTAGTCATATTTAATAACCCTAGACCCCTAGTTGGGCAGCCCTGATCCAGAGCACTCACTTCACAAACATTGTTATAACGCTCACACGTGAACAGCCCTAAGTAAACAATACGTAGACGTGAACTTATAACTCTTTGTACGTGGCCTTGTCCGGCACGTGGAGTAATCATTACATAATTGGCAGTATTATTTAACTGATAGGCTGAGGCTACTTTAGGCCGCGACGCGACCTGCGACACATGAGCGATTAAAACAAGTAAATGAATGCTCACGTATATGGCTACACCGTACATCAAATATTACTACCGATCTTTGATTTCTTTATGCGATAGGAATCACGGCATCGGCTACATCAACATATGAGCGAAATTGAAGCGAATTTATTAGAAAGTTTCTCACTTGCACGACTAGTTCAATAGTGTTGCTAAATATGCGTGTGGCTATACGTATAGTAAACCGCGATGGAGTCATCGCCGAATATACGCCAGAATTTCGCTTGTAATGTAGCCATACCATGTTTTTCTCGTTTCGCTCTTCCAGTCGCATCGCAAATCGCTCCCTACTGTAGCCTCAGCCTTATATTTAGCTGATATTAACTGAATTCGCAGTCATTCGAAATTGAAGTCAAAAGCACGTGCTAGTCATTATCATCATCTCCCTAGCTAGCCTCTTCATAATTATGTTGAGGTCGCCTTTAAGCCTAACCGGATTCAGCTGGATACCAATGTTTTACGTGAAGCGACAGCTTATCAGACCTCCACAATCCAGTTACTGAGTGAGACAAGTTAGCCTGGTCACACTTCCTGGCATCTGACTACCCGTAACGACTGTCAAATTTCTACGAATGACCACCGGGACCAACGGCCTTACGTGCTTTCCGAGGCACGGGCTGTCAGTGATGTCCAAGATAACCTTGAGGAAGTATTAAATATGATTCGAAAAGTCACATTGGTACTTGTCCGGGTTCGTACCCACTCTTACACGAGACGCGGGTGCTTTAACCACTAGGCTATCATGTCATTTTTTTGCACGTGCGTGTCATTCATTAATAATTAATTCACCCTACGTATATGTTACTTACACGTGAACTTATGTTCACGTGTATAACTATATAACTATTTGCACTTGTCATTAGGTTACACGTGCATCATCAAGTAACTTGCATTTTATTTAACTTGACTATCATTCAATGGAACTCGTAGGCAGGTATTAATTACTTTGAGAATTATATTTGTTTATTTATTAACTATGGATAAGTTACAGCTGAAACCAAAGAAGTGAGCCTGGCAGCCAATTAAAATCATAATTTCAGATACTCCTTACGTAAATAATGGGTCATATAATTTGTTGATTTGGTTAGGTACGTCTAAAGGTTTAATACCGAGAAACGTATGATAAAATAGTTAATGTTTTTAAAAAGAAACAATGTAGAATCTTAAAAAAAACATTTAAATTACGGTTGAATTGTCTATTTCCCGTCTTCTGGTATTACTAAGTAATCGTAAGGTCAATCATTTAAATGGATGCCGTCTGAAGCATGCTCAATGGCTATTAATCGCTTTAAGTGAACTAAGCTTGTAACACGATACGGTATCATTTTCTAAAGGCACACAAATGCAATATCGTCAGGGGATATTTGTCCCTCTGTTCATAGAATTTTTAGGAAGTAAAAAATAAAAAGTTGTTATGTATGCGACATTCGGCCATTCATGACTTATTCTATCTAGTTTGAGAGCAGATAGCCGTGTGTGAGTTATTCCTAAATACTTGTGTCTTTAAAATAAGGTTAGTGTTAGCCTCATAGGCCAAACACCAAAGCATGGTTTGAATTTTCAACACTAATGACAATAATGTCCAAAATAAACTAAGTAAATGTGTATGAATTTTTAAAGGTTGATATTTCGATCTAAAGCCTACAACCTTATATATGAAAGGCGGACGTCTTAACCACTGGGACATTACTATGTAACCAAACAAGAATAACAATTTAAATTAATTTGTGTAACACGTATGACATTGATGACAACGTCGATAATTAAAAAGAAAATGTTGAATACCGTCGGCTGTCGACAACTTAACACTTAGAGCCCATAGAATTTATAAGTACAATTATTTTGTAAGCTTTTACGTTTTTACTTCACCGTCGTCGTTCAAGGCTTACAACAAGAACCAATAATGTCGCCGGTAAAGTGTTTCAGCATCTTATTTGTCATGGAAAATTTCTTCGGTATATACAGAAATTATAGTAACGAAAGGAAGATCAAAAAATGCTTCATCATCTTTCTTATACTCTGCCAGACTACGTTGCATACCTTCATAATAGTTCAGGAACTACAGATTCTGTTGTTGAGAGAAGTAGAATATAGTCAAATCAATTTAATATTCGCTGGTTTTTCAGTTTCAGCTTATTTGTCCTCCGTGACTTCAGTTTTAACTGGTGTCTGTTGCAGCCGCGCTTTCCTATCATATTCTGAAAGCATTTATCGTATCTCCGAATGTTTTAAGAACGATAAGAAATTTCTTAATTCTCTTAAGAAAACGTATTGGTTCAGTATCGGTATTATATTATATTCTATTGCGTTTGCTGCCTTTAGGTCTGTGGATACTTTGATTAAATTTTCGCAGTTACGATTGTTCATTCTGGTTCCAATTTTGGTGTCACAAACGATGACAAGGATTACTATAGTGTTTCAACATCTTATGTTGTATGTCGTTGTTATGATAGTGGTGCATTTGTTTGAATGTTTGACGTCGTTGATATCAGCTGTTCAGAAGACTATAAGGAGTTGTGATGTAAGTTCAGAGCAATGTGATATCACAAGGGAGCAGATACAAGGATGGGTCGAACTGTATCAGGATTTAGTTAACTGCTGTGATAAAGTGATGATTTGCTTTGGACGCCAGGTATTTTAAACTTTATTTTGTTGTTCTTAGAGATATTATGTTCAATATTATCAATTGAGTCTTTTGTTTCAGTTCTTCTTTTCGATAATATTGTCAATATTACACTACATTTTGATGGCGTACTATATATTTTACAAGAATGTTTTCAATGTAAGTAAAGTACCTATGTGTTCCAAAACCAGATGGCAGTTCTAACTGCCAATTCGATTGATACCTACAATGTGTAACTGTCATCGGTTATTTTTTTTTATCACCACCATCACATATGCCAATAGTCCTTATTGCTCTGTGGTTGAATTCGTAGTATATTATTTTACGCATGCGTGCTATTTTTCGTTATAATTCGGTATTAGTTTCGTTATAATGATTTTTGAACAAATCAAAACTTTGTCATTACAGTCTTAACTCGTTCACTTTTGCCTTGGGCTCAGGCTGCAAACCTGATTCAACAGTAATGATAAACTTTACTCACTTGTATCGTAATGTACTATTTTTAATTACAGATTGGTAACACCGAAGAGTATACGAGAATTGTTACGGTTCTATTTGGTTACGTATCAGTGATGATAATGCCATTGGTTGCTGGACAAATGGCGAGGAACCAAGGAGTGAAGTTCCACCGGGTGTTGGTTAGACTTTACAATACAATGATTATTGGTACGACTGCTACAACTTTCTGCAACTAACCATTTTGTTTTATTGTAAATATTATCAGTTTTGACTCGGTCAGCAGTTAGTTACTATATTCAAAGCTCGTTATGATTAATCTTTAATTTTATGAAAAATTTGGTGCAGTAATCCAGCCTGAATTGGATTGGATTATGCATTCATTTTCAGTTTATATTTTAAAATGAAAAACAAAATATGGAAAACTTTATCAAAATAAATTGAAAACTCACACAAGGCCATTTATCGTAAACTAAACAGAACCATTACTATAGTAACCAAAGCGCCAAAGTTCAAGGGGAAAAATTCACACGACATTTTTTCGAGTCTCCGAACAAAAAATTCAATTTCGTTTTTTTTCACAAGTGTTTTTAAAAACGTTATAAAACACGTGTAAGAGTTTAAAATTACGATCTTCGCCTCATTACGTACTTTCCTACAACTCGGCATGCAATTGAGTCTCGGGCGCAATTGAACTAAGCTCAATAGGATCATAATATAGTACTTATAAAAAAAATATATTCTGCTTAGTCAGAATTATACCACAGTCAAAATTTGCGTAATATTACTTGCATTAATTCTATCTTTTCTCGCAGATGCAGGTGAAGCAGAATCTAAGTTGATAAAGGACTTCATACGTCTGATGAAGAAGAACCCACTGGAGATTAAGCTCGTCTCCAAAGTTCCTGCTGGGATGTACATGCTGCCAGTTATACTAACATTGGCCGTCAATTATCTCATTATTATGTTGCAGTTTAATCATATTATTTAACTAGCCTAGCTTCCTTTTTGTCAAACTCGGGTCATTGCGTAACATTTTCTAAAATAAAAGTAACTTAAGCTATTTTTGAACGATCAGTCAAATTAGGTCCACGGACCCAGTCTAGTAAACTGTTTTTTATTGCATATTTTCAAAATAATTTAATAAAAAGCTGTTATTTTGAAGTTACAAAAAGATCTATCGATTTCATTTATTTTACCGATAATGTTAAATTAATGTTGTTTTTCATAATCATAATAATAAAAGTATTTATTCAAAAACGATAAGCACTACACCTTAGGCCTTTTGTCCACCGCCGCCGTCACCGTCGTCAACGAGAAGACGGCGATAACATTTATTATAGCCGCGTGTCCACTGCACGTCACGTCACTTTATACTCAATTCGCCTCACTGTCATCTTGTATCATATCAAAACTGTATCATAAATGTACAAAATGTAAATACATGTTTCAAAATTGTAAAATGGCAATTATCGTTAATATAATTTGTGGATACATTATGACTATTAATTGTTATATTATATTTGTGGTATTATAATATACAAGAGTGCTAAAATTTATTTTGTGTAATTGAACGTAAATTGTAAATTGAGGTTGTAATTATACCACATAATTACAACCTCAATTTACATTTTCATTAATTGGGAACAATTCAAATCTATATTAATTTTATAAAGTTTTTTCTTTACTTTTTTTATTAATTACAAAATTACTGATGTATCGTCCGTACTCTTTTCACAGTTTTCATATTTCGTTCTGATAGTATCACGCTTAAGGCGTTCCGTACTGTTCGTTTGGTAAACGCGCTCATCGCAGGAACTACTGGATCGAATAGAAAAAATATTGTCGTGTTGGATAACCCATTTATCGAGGAAGATTATCGCTGAACGAATATATGGCATTAATTAGTATTCTGTATCTTTTCTTCCCGATCAAGGTGACTAGGTGCAAAATTGCATCAACATCAATTGGTCTAAATCATAATTTCTTAACCTTATTTTGCTCACCGCGCCCTTTTGAGACGTAATTGACATAAGTAGGTACGTGATTAACGTGTATTTTTTTGCCTTTTTAGGCTATATATTTTTATCTACCCACGCCCCCTCTGCGCCATCTCAATGCCCCCTAATTTTCTCTGGGTCTTCTACTGCCCCCCCGAAAGTCTCAACCATGTTGAGAACCTATGGTCTAAATAAATACTCTTAACCTTTCGACGAAAAAGCGACAGGCGGCTGTCGCGCTGCTATTATCTTTCTACTGTGTCTCGAATCACGTGTGTTCGAAGGTTATATACTAATAATACTTCAAAAAGTTAAAATATAAACTGGCCGTCATAACCAAAAAAACTGTTGACGGCCATTGTATGTTGAGAAATCTATATATAAAAAAGAAAGTCGTACCTAATAGTTACACATTTTATATCTCAAGAACGGCAGAAGCTATTTGGCTGAAAGTTGGTGAGTAGGTTGCTAAGACCAGGGGACGGACATAGAATACTTTTTATTTTCTTTTTTTAGTAACCAAAAATCTGATATAACGCAGGTGAAACCGCGGGGGACAGCTAGTAATAAATAAAAAGAAACACAAATGGCGTTTCTTTTATTTTATCGACGATAGAAAGCCAGCAAACCTTATTAAATAATAAATCAAAGAGGCTCCAATGAGTCCTATTTAAAACAAAATTAAATTAAAACTTTTACACAATAAATGGCCGTAGTATTAAGGTTTTTCTATAACGAGTCTTATAGTCTTAATAATTATCATAAAATGTATTATGTGATGCTGGCATTTTTTATTAAAAGTCGTTTCTAAATATTTGTAATAGTTACCGCGGCGGCGGAACATAAAGGAAAAAGGGTGATTTTTAGTCAGTAAGAGTCTGACCCTCCTTTTCGCCCCGCTCAGGGCGGGAGAAGTTAAGCATTTGATGATTTCTTATTAATTTTAAATATTCATACAAGCAATGACGAGAGCAACGGCTAGTATTAATTAATAAGATATCGTCCAAACAAAGTGTAAAACAATTACTATTTCACAGCCAACTACTTATTAATTAACTGGTAAGTAAGTAAACTGACACATTCCTAAAATGACGGACAGTTTGAAACTCTTTAATAAACATGGTGGTGGCCAAGACACGACATTACAAGCAAATATGTCACCAACAAAATGGTTGGACGGCTTACTGTTTACCGAAAATCTTTTAGGCATTTACAGGAGCTATAGTGGTCAAAAGAGGATAAAAAAATACCTCATTATCTTACATATTATTGTCCAGTCAATGACTCACGCGATAATAACAATTGAACAAGAATTTTATTTATTAAGTGGGCCCGTCAATTTCCAAATTAAATTTATTTTTGGGTGTTATTCTGTGTTAGCTTATGTGAACTCGGTGTCGTCTGTCGTATCAGGCATCTGTTACAGCGATGCCTTCTTGTCATATTATAAAAGCATCATTCGCGTTTATAAATATCTTAAACACGACAAGGCAGTAAGTTACACGCTAAATAAAACGTTGTGGTTCGGCGCATTTATTATTACAATTTCGATGACAACTCATGTCGTCAGAACGACGCAAATTTTAGAACGATTGTCTCCGTTGAAGTCTTTCATAAGTTTGGTTCCTCTTTTAGTTTCACTGACATGTACAAAAGTAACCATAGCATTTCAGTATCTAGTATTTTCAATGGTTATTAAAATTGTAGACAATTTGCTCAAATGCTTAACTGCTTTGGTAGCAAATCCACAGAAGAGAGTTCATAGTTTTGGAATTTTGGATGTACAGCAATCAGTTATCACAGGAGAGCAGATTGAAGAATGGGTTGAAATGTATCGGGATTTAGTGAACTGCTGTGAAAAAGTGACGCTGTGCTTTGGGCGGCAGGTATTCATCAATTCGTAACCGGATACCTATAAACCTGCGCCGGTGCCCGACGCATAGTGGAATATAGTTTGAGCTGCCCTAACCGGCGCAACCAGTTCAAGAGTGTCCTTTTTAGTGAACTATTTGTTGTTGAGTCACAGAAAGCGTTTGTTTTATTTACAATCCAGGGATGGCATAGCTTCTCTGGATTGTCTGCTGCCTGGTGCCGAGTGCCACCAGTCCTTGGCTCCTCCTCCAGTTTTTTTAGCCATCAACGTGTCTCACTAAAGCGGATGAGTTAGATGAGTATTATAGTTTCGGGTATAATCGAAATCATGCAGATCCCCTAATTTCACGTGATTCACTGTGGCCTCTTATCTGTGGCAATGTGTGTCTAGTGCCTTGCAGCATTCTAAAACCAGCCGCGAAGTCAAACAGCTTAGGGATAAAAGTCCTAAAGCACTGTCAGAGAATGTCTGTTACTCCTCTGACCTCTATGGCTTACGTGTTTAACAAAACTTGCTATTCATAATTTTATTGTTGTTCCAGTATTTCTTCTCAGTAATGTTGTCAATACTCCAGTACATTTTGCTGATGTATCAAATTTTTTACCTTATTATTTTTGAAGTGAGTATGTGTTGCGACATATTGCTTTTTATTATTGTTTTCTTTTATTATGTGACTGTTATATTGTTACCCACGAGGCAAAGGCTTTTCTTTCTATTATTTTTTCTCTGTGCCCATTTATTTCCGATACAATACAAGTCACTATTACAGATGATTGTTATTATAATAAATTACAGGTAGGTACCAGGTACCAGCAGCTTGAGCATAAGATCCTTGTGTTCATTCTATTCAGTTACTGTTTCGTGTTGATGATGCCACTAGTAGCTAGACAAATGGCGAGGAACCAGGGTGTGAAGTTCCACCGAATGCTGGTCCGACTTTACAACACAATGGTTACTGGTACGACTGTTGTAAAAAACTTTAATTATTGATTTTGAAGCCCATTTTTAATCAGACATCTGCGTGCGTCACGGGTTTGGCTGTTGTAGAAAACATTGGTCTATGAGGCCCTATGTCGAGAAGTGGACGTTTGTTGACTGACAATACCAACATGCATATAATAATTGAGGCGCCCGTGGAACAAAACGCGCCGTCGTCGACACGGACGACGCCGCCGATCGCCTCTGCGAGGACACGGCAATGGCTCGCCCAAGCGTTGCACACCTCCACCGTATGCTCCACCGTGTCCTGCGTTGTTCGGACCTGGATTAATAATGACGCATGGCAAACGAAACCAGTTCACACACTATTCCGCATGTTTCAGATTCTGATGAAACTCAAGCAAAAATAACAAAAGACTTTATACGGCTGATTAAGAAGAATCCCATAGAGATAAAGTTATCTAACAAGTTCCCTGTTGGCATATACTTGCTGCCAGTTATACTGTCCGTAGCTATCAACTATATCATCATAATGTTGCAGTTTAACCATATCATTTAAATATAAATAAACTATATTTTTAAATGAAATCTTTTAATTTTTATAACAGTTTCCGAGAGTCCTTATATAAGTTAAAAAGTCGGGCTAGCACTGAAGAGAGAGCTGAGCTTATTAAAAGAAATACGTAATTATATCTCAAATTTATTAAGCCCTTACAACCGTTTAATTTATGAAATTTAGAAATAAGATCCGCTTAGGAAGCTACCGTATAATGCAATACTTGCTTAATACACATCACAGACCTCCACAACCCAGTTTTTACTTTGAAATAGATGTTAAGATAAACTATATAATGCCCTGTTATATATAAAGAAAACGATAATGGGCAAGACTTTCAAAAGACACTACTGCAAAAAACCCAAAATTAATTCGTTAATGAATTATTTATTATTAATGAAACCCGTAATGAAGTTTTTAAATAAACACGACAGCATAATAAACAAAGTACCCCCAAATAAGTAGAAAAACGACTAATCAAAACAGCCTAACCGTTTCTCTTTAAAAATCGAACTTCGTTCGAGCTAGCAATCAATTTCAAAAATCCAGGGCCTCCGACCAATCACGTGGCAGCTGTAGCAATCAGTAACAAACCACTAGTAACGGGCCTAGGATTAAGTTATCCAATGTAATCGATTTCATAAAACCGATGTTGGGAGACTCGTCACGTTTTATTTGACCTCTGTTTGCGGCACGTGGCAAATTGATTAACTACTGCAAATATCGTGTTTTTATAAAAACAAAGACTGGCGACTGACGTTGGTGTGTCTGTTGGCGGTAAACTTAAAAAGTGTTGAATAGATTGTCATGCGGTTTTCACTAATAGACAGAGATTTATGAGAAAATTATGTACGCCATCGGTTTAGTTAAATAAGTATAGGTAAACAATCTTAGTCATTGTTTCTAAAAAAAAACCATATTCCTTAAATGTTCCTCAAATATCTGTGTACACTACAAACGTTAAAAAATAAGGATTATTAAAAAATCTACGTAAAACAAAACTTCGTTATTTTTGTTCGTTTCCAAAATCACGATAAATCATGAATGATATCTCGGGACATTATAGATATAAAATAAGACAAACCCTCGGGTCGGGTATCGCTAACATGATTGCCGTTTTCCACTATTGAATTTCAGTCTACGAGTGAACTTTGGATTTCAATGTGCCAGTAATTTCGTTTTCATGTGTTTTCATCCGTTATTTAGGGTCTTTTGTAACATCTTGTAATGAAGACGTAAATTATATACTTACTTATACTTAGGTATTGTAAAGCTTTCAGGAAGCCACCGGTACTTATACTTAGAGGTATTGTAAACCTTTCTATTTTAGAACTTTGTATTAGAAAGACAAACTACGTAGGTACACCAATTCTTTTCAGAAGTACCTGAGCGTTTTTGCAAAGTGACTATTGATGTGATAACTGAGTGGTCGAGTGGTTAAGCCGCTCGCCTTTTAATCACGATGTTGCTGGTTTAAAACTGGTAAAGGACCATGCGAAGACATCAGCATTGATTCCGGTTGTTATTCTTAAATCTTGGACAGTCGTTACGGGTACTCAGAAGGTTTTACTTACTATTCGTCCGCCTGCACACTCCATTTGTATCAGTCGGCCTCCGTTCCAGGCCAATAGCACCTACACACTAAACAGAGATATAAGCCTGCCGGTAATGCCCTGCTACTACAACTTCGACTACACACTAGCAGTTAGGAGACAGCAGTTTACCATTGCCGAAAAATAAACAAGTAGAAAAACTTCGGAAGGCACACGACTAAAGGTCATAACTAATTACAGCCACCCGGCAGCACTCCGCACCGACTCGCCTTATAACCGAGGCGATCCGGTGACGCTACGGAGTTGATATAGTAAGCGCATGCCCATACAAGTCCATATAAAGAATACTAGCCGCAGGAGACGAGCAGCTCCATTCACGTTTCGCTGAACGATTTTGATCACACTTATGCAGTTCTACTTCTATCAGCCGCGTTCAACCTCGTGAGAATGAGAACGCGGAAAGCTGAACGGATACGTATAGTTTGCGTCACGTAAGCTTGCCCCTCTGAAGTTAGGCTTTTGTGACGACCGCGCAGGTACAATCACGTACAAAAGTGTTACATTCGTAGTTTTTTTTTGTTTTTTACAGAATCGAATTAAGTTGTAAACATTGCGACTGTGTAAAGCTGCTTCTAAACGGGCAATATTTTACTGTATTTAGAATAGCAGTTATTAGCTTGATTTATGTTGTGGAGGTGAAAATAAAATAATTAAAAACAATAACAAAGTTTAACATTTTTGGCAACAACAGTACTTTCGCATTGAGCAAGCAGGACAGAAGTAAGCATCGAACGTATGCGAGT
This sequence comes from Athetis lepigone, assembly GCA_033675125.1. Lineage (NCBI taxonomy): Eukaryota > Metazoa > Arthropoda > Insecta > Lepidoptera > Noctuidae > Athetis > Athetis lepigone. The sequence goes on along the minus strand of CM066239.1, from coordinate 2,176,978 downwards.
GACAGCGACGCCATTTCAAGCGCCATCTTTCAAAAACCGCGCATGCGCGGTCCACGTTTGGTTGTAAAATCGACTATTGCGACTAACTTCAGAGAGGCAAGCTTACGTGACGCGAACTATACGCGTCTTCATACAAAATCGTAGTTTTCTTTGGACATAAGCTAAATAGAGCTGAATAAATGTGCATACTCCCTTAAACCAGACGGCGGTCGACCGGCCGCCTGCCGGCTACCTGCTCATGTGTGTTCATTTGCCTTTACGACCACAGACTGTCCGTCGGATATCTATCGGCACTGACCGGTATCGCCAATCGGCCACTCACTCTCAGTTTGTAGTAGACGTCAGTCCAAAATCTTACATAATGTGTGTTAATGTGTGGCCTATTGAGATTCACAGACAGATGGTAATAACTCCTGTAAACTGATAATGAGCGCCCTAAGATTACCTAGTAACTAGACTGTAGATATTTTAAAAAAAGTGTTATAAGCTTGACAGTGTGTGTATGTGTCTGACTGTATATTTGTCTACCCGACTGTCCGTGATACCTTAGGACTTAAACGGATACACTGATTGAATGTGTTTTTGTCCACACAACCGCAACTCCCATAGTTTTAGGTGTATGTGGAATGAAACACCAATCTTTGCACGTACACATCTGCCTTCCTCGTCCTTGGCTATTTTTTATTAATACTGACCACCATGGCTGAAATTCGTTCTGTAAAAAATATGCCGAAATTCATTTTGTATCTAATAGTAATTAAAAAATTGCCAACGTTGGCCACCAACACTGGCGGCTCTTCGTAACCCTTTATAATATTTTAATTTGTATTACTTCTCCGTTTTTATGCGTTAAAGGCTCTCTCATTGTAGGAAAATAAATAGCGCCATGAATGGAAAGCCATGTTTTTAAGGCTTAATTGAAGTTATTTTTTGCTTGATATTTATTTATAAGAGTTAATACGGTAGTTTACACCATTATCAATTGAAGTACTTTTTATGAGCTGTCAAAACGCAATTCTCCAATAGGTTTTGTATGGCTATGGCAACTTATGATGTCAGTAAAATAACAACTCAGTTGACTATCTATTTATTGATTTCAAAGCAACTAAAAATAAAATTTTATAGCAAATTGAAAATGAACCGAATTTATTGAGCTGAAATAAAAAGAGGTTTTATAGAAATTGTGTCTACCATTTATTGGTTAATGGTGTAAACTACCCAAATATACCTCTATAACTACTCGTGGGAAATGTTAAAAAGAATTTCCACGACCCACAATCAAGTTTGTTTGAGGCAGAAAAAATTTTTTTTTTATTTTCTTTGAATTGGTTTTTTTTGTGAATGCAGAAATAATAAATGTTAGAAATAAAACCTCTTTTTATTTCAGCTCAATAAATTCGGTTCATTTTCAATTTGCTATAAAATTTGATTTTTTATCATTGGTTTGAATAGTTTGTTTTAATTTCTATAATATAAAAAAATGAAAATATATGTATGTAATGCTAGTCCAACGGATGACTAGAGTTCTGCTACGGTTCGTAGCCACAGCTCGTAGCACATGGCGTAGGCCGTAGCGCAGCGTAGCAACCATAGGTGTTTTACTTCTAATTTCTTTAAACCCGATAAAACTTGTCCTGAAAATTACTTTAATAATATTTCTTAAATTGTTAAATAATTTATAAGCCCCAAAATACAACGGAAATAAACATAAACCCTCAAGAGAAACAAAAAATAGGAAATTTTCGAAACATGAAGGAATTGATATTTTAAAATAAGGCTGCTGAGCATGTTTGGCAAACTTAATTACAATGAGCCTATGGGCCTTATTTCCAAGTATTATTAAATCGGATAGTCGTAAGAGAAATCGAGGAAATACATAAAACATACAAATTCTAAGCTTTTCCTGCGGCTTCTTCCGGCCAATTTCATACAAATTATTTAGTAGTTAAAATCTCAAAACCCTTTCTTAATAAAAATAAAACGACTCGAATTTAATATCTAGCTTCAGTCTTTTTGCTGTGTGTTGATTACCAGCAAAACCCGTTTTCTTATATTTCAGGATTACAAAGACACAAAGTTTGTTTGTGTTTGAAACGGGTCTTAGGGCAAACCAACCTTTTAAACGGCTGTCACCGAAACGCACATATTACAACAATTCCGATTTGGGCGATAATATTTAACCGGTCAGGTTTACAAACTAATCGTTGGTTTTTAATTCTTGCGATAGCTTTGTAATTACTTCTACTAAACCGATTCATGAAATTTCACACATGCTTGCACAGCCTGAACTGTCCACTTATATACATAATATGACTTTACCTAAGTGGGCCTCGCATGATTTAACCAACACAATTATATGGACTTCAAAGTTGACTTTGACTGAGATTGTTTCGGATGTTACTTCTCAGAGTAGTCAACAAAGAAACTGCTCCCATCGTTCGCTTAAAATTATCAAAAAAAAATACTGACATTTTGTCATACATATAGAGTTTTAATGTCAATTCAATATCACAAAGGTTTTATGTCAATTTCAAGCACTTCGTCAACGTACAAAATTCTGCTACCTCTAAGAAATATCCTAATAGAATATTTTTTTTTTTTTTTTGGTGAGTGGGAAATCATCCAATGACTGCTCCCGTCCTGGGTGCGACGGGAGGGCGTGTCAGACTCTTACTGACTAAAACCCACTCATGTTCCTTCGATTGCCCTTTATGTTCCAGGGTCACGGTAACCACTATAAACATTCCGCAACCCCGGCAGGCGTTGGACCTGTTGGGCCCCTTCCTGTGCTGACTCCTTCTCTTTGAGGCGCGCGTGGAACAAAACGCGCCGTCTACGCGGTCCTGGTCCTAGCCGGGCGGCGAGCTACCCATCGCTCGCCATCCGCAGAACCTCCTAATAGAATATGACCTATCATCACATCGCTAGGATTGGTATTACGCGTCGTCCTAATTGGGAGCGATCGTACGATGCCGCGATGCGTTCTCGTCGTGCGATGAGTTCAAACATACAGATTTCATCAGATTACTTGCGAGGATCAAATAGGACACTCTATTGTTAGAATTAACAAGAGTTCAAATAGGACACTCTATAGTTAGAATTAACAAGAGTTCAAATAGGACACTCTATAGTTAGAATTAACAAGAGTGTCCTATTTGAACCTCGCAAGTAATCTGATGAAATCTGTATGTTTGAACTCATCGCACGACGAGAACGCATCGCGCCATCGTACGATCGCTCCTAATTAGGACGACGCCTTAGAAGCCAGCCCCCATATACAAGTGGCATTGTAGAATAGATATCGAAAACGAATAGATTGTCAAATGTATGGAGATGTCAAATTGTTTAGCGAAAGCTTATGTCAATTCCATACATTTGACAATCTATTCCTTTTCGTTTTCTATCCTACAATGCCACTTGTCTAGGCCCTCAGAACACTCGACGATCGTGTTTTCCGATACTTGTCAAATGGACAGCTGACGGTATCAGTATTATCATCTCCCTAGCCTTTTCCCAACTATGTTGTGGTCGGCTGCTAACCGAACCGGATTCAACTAGATACCTGTGTTTTACGTGAAGCGACTACCTATCAGACCTCCGTAATCCAGTAACTGGGCGACACGATACCCTTTGGTTTGAATACCCGTAACGACTGTCAAAGTTCTACGAATGGCAACCGGGACCAACGGCTTAACGTGCTTTCCGAGGCACGGGATGTCAGTGATGTCCAAGATAAACTTTAGAAAGTACATATTATGAATTGAAAAAGTTACATTGATACTTGCCCGGATTCGGACCCGCAAGCAACCTCTTACACGAGAGGCGGGCGCCTTATCCACTGGGCCATCACGACATTCGACATCAGCTGACGGTATCAGTATGTCCTTAAATAAATAATGAACTACTTAGGCACTACTTATAAACTCTTCATTATTAGAACACTTAAATGTCAATATACCAACATCAACATTTAGAATAATTGTTACCATCGACACATCAATACAAACAATCATGGCTCCTATTAAGTGGCTTAATAATATGCTGTTTATGGAGAGTCTGTTAGGCATATACAGGAAATACTGTACCAAAGAGAAGAAGAAGAAATGTCTCATCATTTTCCATATTTTCATCCAAACTTTGTTGCATACAATAGTTTTAATATATGAAGAATATTTGTTAATGGGAAGAAACAATTTTACAAAAGTTAAATTTCTGTTTGGACTGTTCGGGCTTGTTGCGTTTTTAAACGCAGTGTCTTCAGTCGTGACCGCTCTCTGTTGCAGCAGTTCTTTCATGTCATACTACCGGAGCATCTCTCGTGTCTCTGCTTGGTTTAAAGACGATGAAAAATTAAACACTTTTTTTAATTCTCTATTTTACTCCGTCATTTCTTACAAGACTTCTGAATCTTTGAGAGTGTTTTTGCCGAAAGATCCAATAAGAATATTGATTCCAGTAATAATATCACGTTCGATAGTAAGATATATAATTGTATTTCAGCATTTAGTGTTGTATACTGTTGTTGTTGTCGTGGTTCTTTTGTTTAGACGCTTGACTTCACTGATATCAGGAGCTCAGAAGTGTGTAGGGGGTTGTGTGAGTTCGAATGCGCAAAGTGATATCACAGTGGAGCAGATTCAACAATGGGTTGACCTGTATCGGGATTTAGCGAACTGTTGTGAAAAGGTGTCGATATGCTTTGGACGCCAGGTAATTGTGGTTGGAAATTAAATGAATGCAGCAAAAAAAATATTTTGGTTTAAAAAATTGTTATTTAAAGTAGCAAACAAGTATGCGAAACTTTATAGAGTAGAACTAAAAATTAAACACATGTTAGAACTCTGGTCAGCATTATGTCTCTCAAATATAAATAATAATATAGATTTAATTAAATTTTGAATGGACTAGACGCAAAAAATAAAAAATAAAGTTTGTTCTTACGTAAGCTCTTTTGTTTTGTAAGTAAAAGATATTTTTTTACATTTCAGTATTTCTTTTCGATGTTCTTGTCAATAGCTCAATATATTGTACTGACATACAATATGATATATTCAACTGTTAAACACGTAAGTATGTAGGTAAGCATTCTCAAGTTAATATTACCAAACCGCATCTAAATTAGCCTCTTGAGTAAAGCGCCAGAAACAATGTGGATTATCCTGCCTCAGCAAGCAGTGCGTATGCGTTAGCATCATGAGCTCAAATCTCTCAAAGAGCTTCACGACCCACACAACATTATCACTTGTCAGGTCTTAACAGAAATATTACTGATAACCTAGTTTTTACTGTTTGACCTATAAGTTCAAATAGTACATTTATTAAGAGGCCAATTTATCTTCTTATTATGGAAGGGAATTAGACCCACGTCACCCTGAACACGTGCGTAATCGAAATAGCACTTATATCTTACTAATAACCGGCACACAAAAAAATTAAAAATGTTAAAAGACGTTCCGTCACGGTTGACTCGCGGCGGAATTTCCGTTCCGTAAGACGTAGTTCTTAGAGATTTTAATACATTTTCAGAAAGGAGATATCTATAACGTTGCGAGAGTTGCGATGATTGTATTTTGTTACATATCAGTCATGATGATGCCATTGTTAGCTGGACAAATGGCAAGGAATCAAGCAGTGAAGTTTCACAGAGTGCTGGTCCGACTTTACAACGCAAGGATTATTGGTAATAATATATTAGTAATCATCTTCTTAGCCTTTCAAAAGACCAAGCTTTGGATGCAAAATGCACGCAAGCACTGCCCACCCACCCGCAAAAAAAGCACATGCATAAGAGCAGTAAATAGCATGCAATCCGACACCCAATACTTATACTCGACACGTGTTTCGCCCTTTCACGAGGCATCCTCAGGAGATGTTGCCTTTTTTTATGATTTTTATTGGGAAATCATCAAATGACTTCTCCCGTCCTGGGCGGGGTGGGAGGGCGTGTCAGACTTTCACTGACTAAAACCCACTCATGTTCCTTCGGTTGCCCTTTATGTTCCGGGGTCACGGTAACTATTATAACTATTCCGCAAACCCCGAAGGAGATGTTGACTCGTCGGATGCTCGGACGCGAGTCTGCATCCTAAACTTGGTCGGAAATTGCGGAATTAAAAGTAAATATTATATTTTATATTTGATTGTCATTGGATTTTCGCAAAGTAACGCCTGATTCTAAAACTTTCCTTAGCCTTTAACAGCTTAATGGCTTTATATCTGTGTTGGAGTCAGCTTCCAGTCTGGATACAGCTTAGTAGAAATGTAGCATGGAGCGACTGCCTATCAGACTTCCACGACCTAGTAACTAGGTAACACGATACTCTTGGTTACACTGATTGCCAGGCTTTTTGGTTCTGACTGTCAATGATTTACCAACTACAACCGGGACCAATGGCAGTTTGTTGACAGGGCTCTCTAGGTATAATGCCTGCCGGGGTCCGAATAGTCCTAACGGCTACCTACCTATATTTGACAGGAGCCTCTGGGGCCAATGCCTGCCGGGGTTGCGGAATAGTTTTATCAGTTACCGCGGCTCCAGAACATAAAGGGCAACCGAAGGAACATGGGTGGGTTTTAGTCAGTAAAAGTCTGACACCCCCTCCCGCTCCGCCCATGGCAAGAGAAGTAATGTGATGATTTCCCTACCATAAAAAAACGGTAGTTTGTGCTTTACCAGGCACGGGATGTCAGCGATGACTAAGATAGCTTTGCTTCCTCTAAATTGTAGGATATAGAAGATAACCGTTAAGAAAAAATAACGAAAAATATGTTTCAGTTTCAAGTAAAGCTGAAACGAAGATGATAAAGGACTTCATACGTCTGATGAAGAAGAATCCCCTGGAGATCAAGTTATTGTCGAAAATAACTGTGGGGATGTACATGTTACCCGTTATATTAACTTTGACTGTCAATTATATTATCTTTATGCTGCAAATAAATCATATTATTTAACTAAATAGAATTGTTGAGTAACATTGTGATTGATAAATGTTAGTACTTAATTAATTAATATTGATAATAATAAATTATATTTATTTAATAACAGCCTTTTATTGTATAACTGTAAAAGCTTAGTACATGCTAAATCACTTAAGCATACATACACATGTTGGTCTGTAGCCTAATATAGAAAAACTCTCTAAAAAACTCAGCTCTGCAGCATACGCCGTTAGAAAGATCCGTGATTTGACAGATTTGGAAACAGCCCGCTTAGTTTACTTTAGCTACTTTCACAGTTTGATGTCGTACGGCATTCTATTGTGGGGAAATGCCGCCGATATACAAACAATATTTGTGTTGCAAAAAAGGGCTATTCGTGCAATCTACAAATTGAGTCCCCGACAGTCCCTAAGAGACAAATTTAAAGAAATTAATATAATGACGTTGCCATGCCAGTACATATATGAGAATTTGTTATTTGCTCATAAAAATATTAATCAGTATAAGAAATACAGTGATATTCATAGCATAAATACGAGGAACAAGGACAAATTTGTTGTCCCTTCAACTAGGCTAAAGAAAATAGGAGGTTCGTTCAGATGTCTATGTATACGCTTTTATAACAAACTTTCCAGTCAGATTCAAAAACTTAGTATTAATAATTCAAATCATTTATAAAACGTAGATTATGCAAGAAATCTTATTACTCTGTTAAGGATCACCTAGAGGATTCAAATGCTTGGGATTGAGCTGCATCAATTATATACACAGGTCAATATTAGTTTACTTTTACTCTTTTATATATTGACATGGTAATTATTGTACTTTTGACATTGATGTGTACTTTTTAAAGTATATTTATCTTTTCTATATTTTTATGTATAAATTTCATATTTATTTATTGACATGATTATTTTGTAGTATTGACATTGATTTGTACTTCTTTAAGTATGTTATTATTTTTATATACATTATACTTTTTTTTTGTGAGTGTGAGGATTATGTGGGTCATTCATTATCCTAAGAATACACATGTACTAATATATTTTCTTTGACTGACAGTTTGAGTAGTTATGCGGCCTACCCAAATGTCCTTACTTTGGTATTGTTCGTCAAAACGTTGGGCTCCTTACGTCTAAAGTTGAGCTAAACGATTACTGACAAATGCTTGCACTGTCTGGACAGGTCCACTCAAATCTGTGTGCTTTTCTCATCAAGAAAGCACATCAGTCATTAACCTTCATGATCCTCGCATAATTTGACCAATACAATTGTATGGACTTTAAAAGAGACTTTGACCTCTGAGTTTGTTTCGGATGTTTCTTCTCAGAGTAGTCAGTTACGAAACACCGGCTCCATCGTTCGATTAAAATATAAAAAACAAAACATTGACGTGTAAAAGTGTTATGATATAACCTATTTACAAAATAAAGATCATTTTAATCATTTTTTCATTTTTTAATCATTTTTAGCCATTATCAGCGATGTAACACAAAATTTATATATTTTTAAATCAATCACAAATAATATATATGATACCTTTAAGAAAAACATTTCAATTGTGTAGATCATGACATGATGTAATGGTAAATTAGGTTAAATGGTTAATTAATACCTAAGAGCCTAGTACTCGTTAAGAAAAAAAAAGGGCAAACTAAGCTCGCTAAAAAATGTAAAAATAACAAAAGTAAATGTTAAAATATCAAAACCTATGTTGTAATTACATTATATCTATCAATCAATATGACATCGTTTAAAAGATCCACATATCGTTAAGGAAATGACATTGTATGGAATGTTTTTATCAAAACGATTGACAGACGATAAACTAAATACCTTTTTAAAGTAACAACAAGTATTACCATCCATTAAAACAATAATTTCATTTTACTACAGTTGTTGCTAACAATACAAACGAAAATGTTCCCATTGAAATGGTTATACAATTTGATGATCATAGAAAATATCTTAGGCGTATACAGAAATTATTACCACCAGGAAAAAATTAAGAAGTATCTTATAATTTTCCACATACTCTTGCAAACAATTTTATACGGCAGTCTTATAATATATGAAGTATATTTAATGCTCGGCAGACATGACATAAATCAAATGAAGTTAGTATTTACGTGTTTTAGTGTAGTCACATTTATAAACTCAGTGGCATCAGTTTTAACCGGCATTTGTTCCAGTAGAGCCTTCATATCGTATTTAATAAGCATCAATCGTATCTCTTCCAGTTTTACCGAAAACGAGAAATTGGTTAATACTTTAAAAAAAATATTTTATTCAGGCTTTTTTTTCATTATGTGTTCATTTGTGTTTTCTGCCATAAGAAGTACGGAGGCTGTAGTACTATTTGCACCATCAGACCCTTTAGTATTTTTGATTCCGGTAGCAGTATCACAAATAGTGATACGAATGATAGTGATGTTACAATACTTGATGTTGTGCGTTGTTATAATGACTGTGGTACATTCGACTATGTGCTTAAGTTTGGCGATATCCGGCGCTCAGGAGAATATAGGGAAGTGTAAAGTGAACTCGAATGAGCAGTATGTTATCAGAAAGGAGCAGATTCATGGATGGGTCGAGTTGTACCGGGATCTAATGAACTGTTGTGACAAGGCGTCGCTTTGCTTTGGACGCCAGGTAGGTAATTTTATTTGAAAATTGCATTTATAAAAATAAAAAACTTTTATTGTCCGGCATCGAGGGCCCATAGCGTGTTAATATTACATAAACTTAAAAACTATATTAGTGAAAAACACTTAAAATGCAAACAGTAAACAACACAAAAATCAAAACACAATTTAGGACCAATTTGTAGCTTTATCAAGCTCCATGCCTGACATGTAGCTTTATCAAGCTCCATGCCTGACATGTAGCTTTATCAAGCTCCATGCCTGACATGTAGCTTGATAAATCTATCCATTGTAGGCCCCTCCAACCTTTCTGTGAACACCTTCAGAATGCTATTGCTACTCTCTCTCACGCTGCGTAATAGTGATGCCACTTTCTTGCGCTACTACACCAATATTTTAAAGCTTAAGAGTTTATTTGCATATTTTCCAGTTAGTTTGATATCGTATTTATCGAGGGAGGTTATACTATAAGGCTATATAACATCAGCTGAACAGTAGCCAAAAATGCGGGTGTAATCGCGAGGGACAGGTAGTTTCTAATATACTCGTAATGAAGCTCAGGATGTTTGATCAAACTAATCTCAGTAATTAATGCTCAAAATATGGAACCCACAGGTATCTAGTATAGTAATCGAAAATTTAATTTAATGTCAGTAAATCACGAGCTAGGTATTCAATATACATTTTCAATTTTCATTTTCAATATACATTGTCGGTCGTGATGGCTCAGTGGATAAGGCGCCCGCCTCGTGTGTAAGAGGTTGTGGGTTCGAATCCGGGCAAGTACCAATGTGACTTTTTCAATTCATATGTACTTTCTAAAGTTTATCTTAGACATCACTGACCTCCCGTGCCTCGGAAAGCACGTAAAGCCGTTGGTCCCGGTTGTCATACGTAGAACTTTGACAGTCGTTACTGGTTAGCCAGAAACTCTGACCAGTCTAACCAAGAGGTATCGGGTCGCCCAGTTACTGGGTTGTGGAGGTCAGATAGGCAGTCGCTCCACGTAAAACACCGGTATCCAGCTAAATCCGGTTAGGCTGGCAGCCGACTCCGATACGGTTGGGAAAAGGCTAGGGAGATGATGATGATATTATGCTGTCAGCAAGGTAGATAATTATGCAGGGCCTTATACTTAATAAAAAAAACTGATGGTTACTTTTCTAAATCTACAACTTTAATATATGTTACTAAATTAATTTAAATTTATTTTGAATACATCTATCGGTTATCAAAAAACTTAAACTATAATAAACGGCCCTTCATACTTATCTACATATCTAACTGTAAATGTTTCGTTTTATAACAATGACGTAAATATATTTTTTTTCAGTATTCCTACTCTCTGGTCCTGTCTGTGTCTCAATACATTTTGGCCACGTATCAGATACTATATACTTTCGTTTTGAATGTGAGTATATTTCGTGTTTTTTGGTTTAAGAGTCGGTACATATCTGATGGAAAAAGCTATGTATTATCTTTCGCGTGTATCTCGTATCGAACCTTAACGCATCATCTGTTAAGTGTAAAAGCTTGAATGTTTTATTATACAACCTTATTCATACTTTATGCGAAACCCGAAACACGTGTTAAAATTTTTATGTAAATAATCTATGAACAAAATTTCAAAGCTGTATCATGAAAAATCACGGTATTATACGCTTGTTAAGACACAATTCTCTTTGTTAAGTAAGACACCTCGTTGTTCGCCCAGAAAGACCATACCAGGGACTCAAAGGGGCTGTGTTAGCACTAACTCGCTGTGCGCACAAGCATTTGACCTTGACCGGTGTTGGACGTATGATTGCGGTATTTAGATCAGGACAAAAATAACAAGGCTTAAAAATGACTGTTTTTAAATTCCTTATTTCGATTGCATTCAGCTTTCGCATAAACAAAAACTAACCAGCCCCCTAGACAAGTGGCACTGTAGAATAGATAGCGAAAACGAATAGATTATCAAATGTATGGAGATGTCAAATTGTTTAGCGAAAGCTTAGAAAAACCACTAGCGAAAGCTTAGAAACTTGGCTAGGCCCTGTTTATTTGTCTGTTCTGGCGTTACGCGACCGCTAATACGCGATACATAATCCGTCAGATATGAACAGACCCTAAGCCCGACCAAGCGTTTTGCTACAAATTCTAACTATTTTGACCCCCAACGCAAAAAGACGGGTGTTATAAGTTTCGCCACCATGTGTGAGTCTGTCTGTCTGTAGCATTGCAGATCTTGAACGTGTGAAGTGATTCGACGTTTTTGAAAGTTAGCGATGGTTTTTAGACATGTTTCCAGTTGATGTTAACTCTTTTGTTAGCTACGGTCAAAGCTTATAACTTTTAGGGGGCGGTGGTTTCCCAATTTTAATTCACACTTGTATTTTTGGTGACAGTGAGAATTCCTCGTTTTTTTTTGGTGAGCTTAGCTAAAACGTCACTTTTTGTATTTTTTCTTGCCTTTGAACAGTGAATAACCAACGTTATTTATTGTTCCGAGGCAAAAAAACACATTGCCGGCTAGCGCTGAAATCCAGCGTCGTGGACTCATGCGTGTGTATGGGTCACGGCACGGCATTATGCTGAGCGCTAGCCGTTACACGCGGTAGTGACGCCACTTAGATGTTTTTAGTTTTAAGGTTTTAAAGTATATAAGTTTTTTTTTATTTGTAGCTCACTATGTTGCTATTGCATAAACTGTATTTCTTTCTTTCTTTTTCTTTCTAAAACAATTTTGGTGAAATACGGTTTCGTGATTAGGGACCACTTTCACTTTAGTAGCTCCATTCTCGTTTTGCTGTACGATTTTCTTCACACTTATACATTCTACTCGTTCAGCGCCCAAAGAATGGGAAAGGCCGTCAAGCAATGTACAAATAATATTGTAATAACATTATTTAAAAAGAGTAAGTATGGAGTTTCTTTCTCATTCTTCTCCATACGAATCAACTTTTTGGAATGGGCAACTAGATTAATTTTTCTTTATTTTTGACGTTCTAAAGTGCCTTTTTAATGGTCTATTAAAAATAAATGATTTGATTTTGAGTTTTGAGTTTAAGCTTAAGGGACTACGTATGTCCATTGAAAACAAAAATTTTGTATGATTGTTCAGTTTTTGGATAAAATAGTTGTGTTCTACAGTCTGAGCTGAATAAATGCTGTAACGATTTTATGGAAAAGCAAACAGACGTGGAAAGCAGAATATATGCGTACGCCTCCTCATACATGATTCTTGTTTTGGTGATAAGCAAAATAGAGTATGAATAAGTGTGCGTAATTCCCTTGTCGTCAGCTTTCGGGTCCTCTTTTACATTTAAGGTAGCTCATTAGAGCCACCCGGCACCCACTCCGCACCGACTCGCCTCCTGCGGCTAGTATTCTTTATGTGGACTTGTATGGGCATGCGTCACCAGCTCGCCTCGGACGGCGGGTGGACCACTCGGTGACAACACGCTGCTCGAATGCTTGCCTTGCGTTCACTGGACATTGCTAACGCGCGCTGCCCGCGATTGATACACGCGAGGACGATACTTGGCGATGCACCACTCAAAATTAATTTGTATGTAAAATTCGTGAACCAAGCTGCGCGGCGTCCACTCGTTGACCACTCGGCGTTCACTCGTTGACCGCGCGGGGTCCACTGGTTGACCGCGGGACGTATATTGGTGATAACGCGACGTCCACCCGTAGATTACCTGTCGACAAGGAGTGGATGCCGTGCGACAAGGCACTGCGGGGTGGGTGCCGGGTGGCTCTAATGAGCTATGACTTTTACTCTTAATATATTTGTTTCTTATTCCAAGACTGGTTTGTCTGTAATTGGCAAAGGAACTAAAAGTCTTTTATGTATTCTCATGTATGCAGAAACTGTTGGTAAATCTAATTTAATGTTTGTTAATTTTGGCAGTTATACCCCCAGCATGGGGCTGAAAGGATTGCAATCGTTCTATTTAGTTACATGGCGGTTATGTTAATACCGTTGATCGCTGGACAAATGACGAGGAACCAAGGAGAGAAGTTCTACAGGGGGTTGGTTCGACTTTACAATAAAACGATTATTGGTAAAGACCTTTTACAAATATTTTTCTAAAGTATTTATAAATACACGGTAAATAATACAAACGTGCAAGGAAAAATGGTTAACAACAAATAAACAAATAATTATGTTTAACCAATTCACAAAATAAAATATATCTTTCTTATCATTTGTTGAAATACTTAAATATTATCGGTACTAAGTGTTTGTAAGAAATAAACATATCTTTTGCGCTTCTAAAAACGATCATAACGATATTGGTGCCGAATCTGTTATTCACAAACTAACGTAAATTTAAGTTACGTGCATCTTTCACTTTCCATTTAATTAGGAAAAGGACAAAAGATAAAATATTAGTTAAGTCTTGTCAAATTTAGAAACTCCATAGATAATTTAGACGCGATTTAAAAACATGGCGTCTATTTTCGTTTACGTCAATTTTCATCAGGCGCTGTCTAATTTGACAGGATTAAACTAAAATGTATCATCTGTCCTTTTCTTTAAGAAATGGAAAGAGAAATATGAAAAAAAAAAAAGTTTGTGACCAAGAGAATCAGCAAAATTAGCGTGTATTAATTTTTTATTTATTAACCTTAACACGGCTAGAATTATAAAATAGTTGATTTAAATTTTACTTGCATGATTTTCAAAAAAAATAAAAAAATATTTCATACAAGAAACTTGGTATAACTAGAAAAAGCTTCTCAAAAATATATCCCAAAATTCTTAATTTAGTTTTCAAGTTAAAATCAATGTCCTTTTTCCCCAGATGCAGGTGAAGCAGAATCTAAATTGCTAAAGGACTTCATACGTCTGATAAAGAAGAACCCACTGGAGATCAAGCTGGTCTCCAAGTTCACCATCGGGATGCACATGCTGCCTATTATACTGACCTTAGCTGTCAACTACGTCATTGTCATGCTGCAGTTTAACCATGTTATTTAAGGACATCAGGCAATTTTGAAAGAAAAACAGTTTATTCGCGCATAATATTACTACAAACATTAAAACTTATATACTAAATGCCTTATTATTATTATTATTATCAGCCGTCTGTGTCCCACTGCAGGGCAAAGGCCTCCCCTCCCTCCTTCCACATATCCCTGTCTAGTGCGGTTTCAGGCCAATCCTTGTCATATTTATCGAGTTCGTCCCGCCATCTAAATGCCTTAAACTTAAAAAAAGATAAGTAGCTTCACTAACACGTAAAACGGCTAGTGCTCAGATTTTTTTTTGTGGATGGGAAAACAGCAAATGACTTTTCCCGCCCTGGGCCGGACTGGAGGGCGTGTTAGACTTTTACCGACTAAAACCCACCCTTGTTCCTTCCGTTGCCCTTTATGTTCCGGGGCCGCGGTAACTATTAGAAGTATTCCACAACCCCGGCAGGCATTGGCCCTAGAGGGTTCCCTTCACGTGCTCAGCATAATGCCGCAGCCAATACACAGGCACGAGTCCAGAGTTTTCAGCGCTAGCCAGCGACTTTTTTTCTGTTTTCTTCATCCTCTCTTCTAACATTGCTGTGCCCGACAGGGTTTATATTGATATTGATATTATTTTATACCACCTCTGTACATAATATTGAACGCAATAAGGTATTGAGTATTGGAGCTAGAATTATTTACAATTGCTAGGTCACACATACGGTAAACTATTACTAACTTACTAATAATAACATGTAAGACACATGTATTTTCAATATTTTTTTCCGAATTTAGTCCCCAGTAAGAAAGGCAGTTAAGTTAAGGGGTAGGTCACTCATAATAGTACAAGGTATGTGTGACCTAACTGTAGCGAATAATTTTAGGTCGGGCAGCGCAATTTTTTTTTGGACCCAATGCCTGTTCTTTGTAAAAAGATCTACGACTCCCCATAGTTAACTGTGCACCTCATGCTGTGACGTATTGCTGACGGAATGCTATCGCTACTAAACGAACGAGGCGAACACGGGGCCCGGGGCGCTGCGCGGGGAAACGGGAGAGGATTTGCATTCCAGCGAGGTGCACAGATAAGTCCTATGGGTTGTAATTACACACACATTGCCAAAGAAAAAAAAGATTAATTTCTTTTGACTAGCTGTTTGAGCTTGCTCAACGGTACTTGGTAGGTACAGAGGGTAGTATATATCTTGTGAAAGGGCTGCTAGATAACTTGAATAAAAAATTAAAATATTTTACTGACCGTATTGTAATTGAGATTAGTAAGTATTACTATATGGCATGCGTCGAGCTTCTTTTAAAAAGTTGCGAGTATCTTCATATTTTCTGAAATAAAAATGAAAACATTACCTAAGGTGAATAATATACAATTTTCTAAAGAACATTAAAAAAACCTTTTAGCTTGATAGAAGATCCTCCTCCGATCCTTGTTAATTTTTATTAAAGGAAGCTTTTATCTCGGAGCCGATATTATTTGTTTTAATTACATTGCGTTCATATAAATAAAATAATAAATAATCTTTATTATTATTACAAGAAGTACATTGTACCGCGGTCCATGATAATTATAATTAAACGAAGCTTTTATTTTATATTGTTAATTTAAATTACATTACATACATTAATATGAAACATAATAAATACCTTTTATGCTTATTAAAAGGACTGTTTTAACACAATTTTAATTTTAAAAGCTTTCATTTTTGAACTGATGTTTAATTTAAATTAATAGGGATTATCATAATTTATGAAGCTACGCAGCGGAAACCCATCGTAAGAGTATCCCCCACCAGATGGATCAAGATTGCAAGAAGCCGTTGTATTCAGGCAGCATGAGGAGACACTTTGTGGATAAATCTATGTGAGGCCAATATCCAGCAGTAGACCAGTAGACATCTTTATGCTGAAATAATGTTTGGTAACAAGATACCTTTTGATAACCAAGTAATAATAGCCCCTAATTTCTCATCATGGTAAGCTGACTGACTAACTGATTGGTAATATGTCAACGCAAAACCCAAACTGTTCTAGAGACATGAAACTTGAAAGGTGGGTTCTTTGTGAAGAGTAAATAAATAAAGAAAATAAAATAAATATAATGGGATAACTCACACACGGTCATCTGATTCCAAGTTAAGCTCTGCTAAGAGCTTGTGTTATGGTAACCAGACAACTGATATACATACTTATATAATTTATAAATACATACATATTATAAAATAAATTACACCCAGACACAGAACAAACAATCATGCTCATCACACAAAGTTTGTTCTGGGTGGGAATCGAACCCACGACCTCCGGCTTAGCAGTCAGGGCTACTAACTATTAGACCAACAGGCCCGTCAAAAAAAACCACCCAAAAAGGATTTTTGGAAATTCCAACCTTTAAGAAGTAAAATAGAGGATGAGAGTCTCGACATACACGCGCGCAAGCCGCGTGCGAAAATGGTGGCATTTAAAATAATAAGAATATTTTTAAAGACTATTCAGAATCCGCCATTAGCAGGCACTATTTAGCAACACGTGGTTGCACTTTTACAACAAAATATCCGACATTTTAACAAAAAATCACAATTAACTTTAATAAATGTTACATTTTAATTAAAAAACCAGATGAAGATTTATGGTCGTTCATATTACGAAGTCAGTATAAAAACGTAATTTCTTCTACGCAGTTATCCTTTTTAATTTTGTTACAAGTTAGGAAGCGCGGCCACTAATTCGATTTAGTAAGTGCGTTTTATTACTTTATTAACTTTACCGAGTTACGTTGTACTGGACACGGTGGCCTTCATTTTGAAAGAAAAGTCGGGATATATATTGGGAGAACTTTGGTTATCGCAGCACCTGGTTACAAAGAACCGTCTGTTTCTTCGTAACCAGAAATTTGAATTTAATAGATAAGTCCGAAAAGTAAGCTGAATCTTATAATATAACACGTAGTGTGGAATTTCCGTATTATCAAAACATAAGCCTTCGTAATTAATTATTGTGTACTTAAATTAAGATTTATGTTGATACATAAAAAAACGAATTAAAGTAATAACCGTATGAAATAAAAGTGAAGAAAAAGTAAAGTGTTAACCTCAATGCCAAAAGTATTTAAAAAATCAGCACTTCACGTATTGTTATACCTAACTGAATATTATTATAATCAACCAATTATAGCGGGTTTACGATAAATTTCAGTGGTCTTCACATGGGGTAATATCATCCAAATCGGGACAGTCTCAGGAATATCTCGACGTGTGGTCACTATTATAATTTATTTTTTTTACTTATGGGCTTGCTCTCGGTCCCAGACTAGCACGAGGGCATAGACGGGGCCTACGATGGAGCGAGCTCACCCAAAAGATGCCTATGCACTCGTCTCTTAAATACATCCGGGTTATAAGCATTTAATTACTGTTACCGTGTGGCACTGCCACGCGTAGTAGATTTTATTTTCCTTACTTTAAAATATTCTAAACAAACAAAGAAACAAATAGTGTCGTGATGGCCTAGTTGTTAAAGCGCCCGCCTCTCATGCAAGGGGTTGTGGGTTCGAATGGCAAGTACCAATGTGACTTTTTCAATTTATATGTACTTTATAAAGTTAATCTTGGACATCACAGACATCGGTGAAGGAAAAACATCGAGAGGAAACCTGGACTTGAAGTAAATACAAGTCCAAAATCGCCAATCCGCCTTGAGCAAACGTGGTGATCAATGCTCGTGCCTTCTCTGTACGAGAAGAGGCCTTTGCCCTGCAGTGGGACAGTAATAGAATACAGTAGTAGTGGTGTTATATTATACATATATATTATAAAAATATTCTAAATCTTTTACCTGAATTAGAGTTCTGTTGACAAAAAGATACAAAATTAAGTAGCTAAAAAATAGCATACGTACAGACTACAGACACAATATTTTTGCAATGAAAGTGTGATGACTCTTCTCTGTCCTCCGTTACGCAGTTTTTCCTTAATGATAATTACATTTGTAGTTAATGGAAGATCCACAGATACCCACTTACACCTCTCATCATATTTATCTGTGACTAGTTTTTACCCGCCACTTCGTTTGCACGTAATGTTAGCCTGTATCTTAAATATCTTTTTATTTAAAATGGGTATATTACATCATTAGACAATAAATGTACGCCACATTTTCTGTAAAACCTCTCTTAAAATCTGCCCTGAAAATCCGTTTCATTTTCAATCTACGGTAAAATAATTTTAGTTATTTTTTTGTGGATACTTACTCTTAACATAAAAGTTTCATGTCTCTTATGGTGCGTACAGACCGGCCCAACGAACGCCCAACGATGGATATTTATCGTTCGCTAGCGTTGGCTTCCGCACGCTCGTTGGAGTTCGTTAATACGTCCAAATACATTTAGTGCTCGAACGTGCGTTCGTTGGCACTTGATTCCGGTTCTTTTCTCTTTCATTCGCAATTTAATCATGGACGACGACGACATTATTATAATTGCTAGTTTTATATACCAAAACGAGTTAGCAAGAACAAGAAAAAATAAACGTAAGCGAAGATGGTGGACAACCACATATTTTAAGAATAGGACGGTGTATCTCTTGCTTCAACTGAGCGTTCGTTCGTTGGCCTTCGGCGACCGTCCAAACAGAGTTCGATCAAATAGCTCGATTTCTTTGATGTTACCGCCACGCTTCGGATCGCCGGCACACGCAAACGAGCGATCGTTGGCATTCGCTAAGCCAGCCGTCCAGATTGTAGTAACGAAGGTCAACAAAACCCGTTCGTTGGCGTTCGTTTGACCGGTCTGTACGCAGCTTTAGACTGTGCGTTCATATATCATCCAGTCAGTCAGTCAGACAGTTTACGAAAGACAGTTTACGATAATTTATACAGATATAGACATAATTTATACAGATATAGAGTGTTAATTTTCATAAAAACTGATGTCATTTTAATTAATTACAACTTTGGTAAAATACGCTCTTAATAGATAATTTCACAAATTTTTAAAGCATAGAACCTTCTTAATCAGTCTTGTAAGCCGTAACTCGGCCCAGAATATTGCGTGAGAGAAATTTTGAATCAGCCTCATTTATCGGTTCAAGGAACTTGGTATACCGGCCAAATGAATATGAGCGGTCACTTCATAAATTAAGGGGTATTGATCAAAAGGTCATGTTGATTAAGTAGCTCTTCAGTTTATTTAGATATATATATCATTTTATGTTTAATGATCCCGGGACGAATTTCTGTTCAATGCTTAAATTATGTTCATAAATTGAGGAAAATAAATCCTAAATTCAAAAAAATGTTACTATTAAAACATAAGTATGATAATAATATATTATTATCAATTACTTTAAATAATATTGTTGTTTTACATAAAGTAATTAACACCAATCCGTAACAAATAAAAAGAAAATAAGAAAATTACATTTAACTGTTTTACTTTGACGAAAAAATGCCAGCGTCATAGTTTTTTTTAGACTAAAGACTCCTTACAAGATGACCTCATATAATATATTACGACTACATTTTGTAAAAGTTCGAATACTATTTTCAATAAAACCTCATTGGATCTTTTTTTAATGGATTATAATTAAAGTGTTGCTGGCCTTAATTCGTCGAAAAAAATTGAGACGCCATTTGTGTTTCTTTTTAATTTCTTTTTTTTTTCCTTAAAAATAATGGCTGTCACCTGTTTTTTGGATATGGCGGCCAGTTTTTATGTAAGATTAAATAATGTGAAAACTCTTTCGTGAGTTTTTTTTATTGATTGAAAACCTACTAATTTCTTAGATGTTAAAGTTTGTGAAGATATTTATTATTCTCACACGCAAAATCTATATATAGACTGTGTTTTGTTGAAACTTTACAATATAAAATAGCATACATTACTTACATTATAATACGCGGGGGACAGCTAGTAATATAATAATAAATTAAATATTGACTACCTAATTCACGTATCATCAATAGATTATTTTTCTTCATACGCCACACATTACATATCTAAATGTTATGCAAAGAAATGAATAATTTATGTTATAATCTTTTTGTTTCTCTTGTAACACGCTTCCGTGCTATAAAACAAAAGGAAAAAAAAATACCCAAAATACATCTTTAGCTACTTTTATTGGCACAATTATTACAACGAAGAAGGTTCCTTTTAAAGAAACCACAGAAAAAGTATTTTCATTCGCAAAATATGCAAATAATAAACATGGAAAAATGCCTTTTAGACAAACTAGCAAAGATATTGAATACAGGAAGCTTATACACCGGATATTTGAGACTGTATACCCCTTAGCCTGTGGTCTGGTGAAAATGTCAATTTGACAACTGTCATTAATGTCAGGTGTCATTACTGCCACGCGTAATTGACCCTTATGATCAATGTCATTTTATTGTTTTATCTGTGCTACTGTTGTGGTTCACTCAACTGGCCTGTTCGACAAACTATACCAATCGCCTGATGAGGGGTTAGTGTACATTGTAGTGTATCCTTAGGGGTAAGATGAAATATACTTAACTGGCTTGCTACTCAATCAGAACACAGGATCGATAACTGTGGGATGCAAGATGATACAAGTGATGGAGTACTGTTACACCTAAGATTTGGCTGCAATTCAAAATTAGGTGGTTCAATTTAGTTTTTTTTTTAACTCCTGGTCTAAAAAGAGAGGTGTTATAAATTGGAGTTATGTGTGTGTGTGTGTCTGACTGTCTGTTGTCTGGCTCCAACTGACGCTGGAGTCGCAATCTCCTCAACTTCGGGGGTGGGGATTTTTGGTCAAACATAATTTTTTTATGAATTTCATTTTGATTACGTAAACTAAATTATGTGGTTCAATTTGATGTAATAATTTTAAAGGAGAAAAGGCAAAAATGTGAAACGGACGGACGTGACGAAACTATAAGGGTTCTTTTTCTACTATTTTGGTACGGAACCCTAAAAAGGATGGGGAGATGATGATGATGAGCTAATAAAATTATTGTTTATTTGTGGAAGCGAAGTGTAAGTATACGTATGGAGCAAGTTGTCACAGTTCATTATTTGGCCGTATGGCTTACGTAGTAACTATTTAGTGATCTGTGGTATGGCGTACAAAAATGTTCAAATATGATGTGCCAGTAAGAAAAAAAAGAAACAGTCATAATTAGAGCACCTTCACACTAGCGCAGACGCCGCGTCACCGCAGCGCAGACGCCGCTGGAGCGTGTAGGGTGCGGAGCGTTACTACGGAGTACAACGCAATTGTGTGACGTCTGCGCCGCGTTAGCGCAGCGTTCAATTGACTCCAGAGGAAACGCAGCGACAACGCGGCGTTTTGCGCTGCGCATACGATTATCGAACGCCTACGCTGGACAAACGCTAGTGTGAAGGCGCTCTTACATTTATAATATTATAAGTTGTCAAATTATTGGAGAAGTATTTTAAAAATCTTGCACAGATTATTCTAAAACGTAAAATTATATCTGGTTTCTACTAACTTTGACCTAAGTACTACTACACGGACAAAGGGCAAAAGCTAGTCTAACTTTACGTTTAGATTTTTACAAACGTTTTTACCCATAATAAGAACTGGGATATATATCATCCCGTCTCTTGTGTTAGTTTTTTTTAAATAGAAAAGTTATTTTCCTCATAAATCTACGTTTCTCTTGTTATACAAACTCCTTGTCGAAGGCAGAAGCCGCTGTTGGAATGGCTTTACTTTTGTATTTCACCAACTTATCGCGTTCACCCAAATATCAGTTTCACAAATCTTATAACAAAGGGGTAAGGTTTAAGATCACTTGCGTGTTTGTTTCGTGGTTTTGCACCGTTTTGGTATTACAATTTTATCACGTTTTTACGCGTCTCGTTTCCGACGTGACTAACTAGAATGTTTTAATGAAAACAACGTGTACCCAAATATGTTAGTTTTTCATTGTCTTGTCGTACAATTGTAATAAATTAAAATTGCTTTTTGACGGCACGTTTGGCGTTTGTTGAGCGCTTTACTGCGTCGTTAATCGTGGATTTAATCTCATACGGGATAACTTTTTTGTATAAGTACCAGTAACCGTAGTGCTTTTTAAAACTGTAAACAAATCTCGATAAAAATATCAGTTTTGTATGTTTTATACATTATGGTCGGGGGGCATTGAACTTTTGCTAGAAACTGCTGATATTTTTTTCGCAATTACAGAGTTGGTTCCATAATAGAAGTTGTTTGTTTTCATGGGTAAAATCACCTCCTTGCAGGTTGTGCAAGACCAAAAATACACCTATAATGCGTAAGCGGACACAGCGAAAAAAAACTATGTTTTACAATATTTAGCGAATATGATGAAATGCTTAGATTTTAACTATACCTAATTATTCTAATCATCATAAATAGAAAAAATAAACTAACATAATTGTACATACACATGGACCCTGAAAAAATAACACTCCCTTTTATGGGCAGTCGTGTGATATCAAGCATCGAACGCGACGATCAAATTACATCCCCATAACGGTCCTTATCCGATCTCAATAAGACCTTCTTCAGCTCAAGCTTCTTCAAAACATAATTTGTAGGAAACTCAATTATATACACATTCGAGTTACGAAGGAGGTTTAAAACTGAATTTTACTTCATTTACCCTTAAAGTTTTCCCTCGTCAAGTTCAGAGGTATTAGCAACTCTGTAACTTGCCGTGTCTATAAAGCCTCGGTATTAGAAATTGTGTAAGTATGATTTTAGTAGAAGATTTGGCGTACACGTGTAATACATGTAGTTCCTGCAGGGTTGCGGAATGTTTATAATAGTAACCGTGACCCCGGAACATAAGGATTATTCCGATCTGTCACCCCGTTTTGTCCCCACGGGTGACAAATAGGAAACAAAAGTTCGATTTGACCCCCAGTTAGCAATGTGTGGAACACATTTTCTATTAACCTGTTCACGCTACTGCGCGCCTAGTACTTTTGATTGATTTAAATACTAAGTATCTCAGTATTTTCAGTATTTTACCAACCCATGGGGACAAAACGGGGTGACAGATCGGAATAACCCGAACATAAAGGGCAACCGAAGGAACATGAGTGGGTTTTTGGTCAGTAAAAGTCTGACAAGCCCTCCCGCCACACCCAGGACGGGAGCAGTAATTTGATGATTTACCACACTCAAAAAATAAATAAAAAAAAAAACAAAAAACGTGTAGTTCATGTTTGTTATATCAAAAACTAGCTTTAGTCCGCGTAGATGTCGAAACTTCTATTCCCTTTTTTCCCCTGTGAGGTTGGAATTTTCAAAAATCCTTCCTTAGTGGATACTGTACAAAGAACACCTCCTCAAGTTTCACGTCTCTAGCCAGCAAACTCAATGGACTAACTATTTATTGATTTTAGAGCAACAAAAAAGCCATGTTTCCAATTACCTGTAAATTGAAAATGAACCAATTTTTTAAGGCTAAAATGGTTTTATGGAAATTGTGTCGCAAATTTGTTTGTTAATAATCTAAATTACCCTATTGTGGTGAGGTAAATGTTTGATGCGTGTAGTATAAGACGGTATGCTAAAAGCGTTGAAAATAGTGTTTGTCAAAATTACTTTGTTTTAGTCAATGATGTTATTAGTAAAAAAGTGTAGATAGGATACCCAAACGAAATTCTATCTTCAAAAACGGCACACTTACGCATACATACATTACACGTCAAAGTAGGATGACATGATTGAAGTAGTGCGAGTGAAAAAGAGATAAACGTCAAATGTCAACGCGATACTCAGTATGATGTTTGTCAATTGGCAAATTTTTAATGTGCCACTTTTTAACTGCATATAACCTATCTACACTTTTTTACTTATAACATCATTGGTTTTAGTTAAAACGGCCCACGTTCCATTGCTGACTAAAAAGACCGTGTGTTAAGCCTGTTGCCGACGAAAATTAGATTAGTAACGTGAAAAAAGGCTTCTTTTTTGCTTTCATCTCAGCTTCCCATTATATTTTATTTTATAAAACCAGATTTTTGTTTTATTTTGTCAAAAACTTTTTCAGCACATTTTTTGACAATACGGAGAAAAAAGGGTGTTTTCGCACCCGGTTATGGAAAAAGTTTACAATATTATGAACAGGTTTTCACGTGAACCAGTCTAATTTGAAAAAATGTTTTGTTTTATGGGTTATATTTTCCACGGCAAATGGTATTCACAGTTTTGCGTAACTAAAAGGGTAACAAATAAACCGTTTTTTTTTTGTTCAAATGTAAGTATTCTACGTTTGAACAGTACACCTACATTGAACAAAAACCAATCATCTTGTAAGGTGTTTGTTTAATACATTTATTTATTTTTTCCCACAAGATACAGTACACTTTTCTTAATGCTATTACATGGACAGGAGCCCATACTAAGTAAAACCTGTACCATGGGTCTCCTGGTAAGTTTCGTATATGGTTGACTATCACATACTCATTTGTAGAGCCTTAGTTGTCCACTTTCAAATTCCATTCAGTAAACTCTTATTTTTTTTTGTAAAAAGCGAAAGGTTTACTAATTGATTGTCTAAATATGAAATTTCAAAAACTATTAAACATAATTTAGCAGTAAGTGCACATAATAATAATGCTAAGCCGGAGGTCGTGGGTTCGATTCCCACCCAGGACAAACTTTGTGTGATGAGCATTATTGTTTGTCCTGTGTCTGGGTGTAAAATTTATTTATAATATGTATGTATTCATAAAGTATATAAGTAAGTATATCAGTTGTCTGGTTACTATAACACAAGCTCTGCTTAGTTTGGGATCACGATGACCGTGTGTGACTTGTCCCAAGTTATATATATATATATATATATATATATATATATATATATGTATATATATAATGTAGCAAAGAAAAGATAAAAATCAAAATACTTGTAACACACTTACGAAGCTACGGGTCGCCAGTGTTATATAAAGAAGAAATTACTCACATAGATAAGGTACTTGCATGAATGCACATCCCTAAATCCAAGGGTTTTCCATTAAATTAAAATATCGATGAGTTTCTAAGAGAGTGTGCGGGTCTGCCAACTCCTAACATTATTGGTTCCACTTCGGGAGTTTTACGACACTTTTGTGGAAGTAAAGGAAAATAAATTTGGGAGATTTCTTTGCTGTTGTAATTGCGGTTTATAATTGACTTCTGCGATGTGAAACTTGATTGAGGTATAATTTTAAATATAATAAAAGTATTTTGCTCTCAACAAAGCTCCTGATTGTAATGGAGTAGACCAGAAAGTTAAAGTAACAAAGCTGTTTTAATATCGGGATAAATGTATTATAATCTCTATGATTTCGCTAAGTATTATGACTTAAACCATAGAGAAATACTTAGAGTCCCTACATAAGCAGACAAAGTTTAAGTTAATAACTAAATAATAATAAAAACTAACAGAAATCTCTTTATAACGCGAGCGAAGGCGACGGGCAGAAGCTAGTATGAGCATAGTACTCTGTGGTATATGAGCGAATGTCTACATCTTATTATGATGCTATCGCTACAACATTTATTTGGGATCACCTAGTACGTAAACAATAAAAAATATCGAATAAAAAAAATATTCTGTCTATAGTTGTTAAATTTTTGGAGAACATACCATGAAACCCATCAAACGTGGTAGATAAAGGAAGGCATAGATGGGATAGTAAATAAGAAAAGAAACGAGAAAAAACTTTATGAAAAAGATTTCATCTAAGAGTAGTTTTAATTAAAGAAACGAACTTAATCTGTACTAATCTATACTAATATTATAATCTATATCTATACTTAATATTATAAAGACGTAAAATTTATTTGTATGTTAATCTCCGGAAGTAATGAACCAATTTTAAAAATTGATTCACTGGTGAGAGCTATAGGCTATAAATTATAAAGATATCATGCATATTAGCCGAGCTATCTCAGTTTTTGTCTAGCCAGGCGGATGTTTACCGCCCAACGAAGTGGGCACGGGTCAGCTAGTTCAAAATAAAATAAAAAGTACCAGGAGTACTTTTGAACTTTAATGTTTTGTATTATATAAACCCTTTATAATAAAAAAGTTAATATCCCGTCGAACATAGCACCTCTTCCCTTTTTTAAAGTCGTTTTAAAATTATTACTGAACACATAGAATCCAACTTGTCCTTTCCATTGAAAAGTCTTTGTAACAACTACAAAATATTTCCGCGAACAAATCCATACTAATATTATAAATGGGAAAGTGTGTCTGTCTGTCTGTCTGTCTGTCTGTCTGTATGTTTGTCTTTCTTTCACGGCAAAACGGAGCGACGAATTGACGTGATTTTTTAAGTGGAGATAGTTGAAGGGACGGAGAGTAACATAGGCTACTTTTTGTCTCTTTCTAACGCGAGCGAAGCCGCGGGCAAAAGCTAGTCTGATATAAACAAACGATTGCCAGTTTCATGTCTCGCAAAACGACGCATTGTGTATAGAGAAAAAAAAATAGACATTGTGCGAGTCAGACACGCGCACCGAAGATTCCGTACAATAATGTATTTTTTTTTATAAAATGTTTAAGGGCTCTTTACTAGCCCTTGAGAAATTATTCAGGTCTTTAAGGGATTTCAGATCTGAGTATTTATACATTACTGCGTCGACGGCGCGTTAGTGTTCCGCGCGCCTCAAAGAGAAGGAGTCAGCACAGGAAGGGGCCCAACAGGGCCAACGCCTGCCGGGGTTGCGGAATGTTTATAATAGTTACCGTGACCCTGGAACATAAAGGGCAATCGAAGGAACATGAGTGGGTTTTAGTCAGTAAGAGTCTGATACGCCCTCCTGCCGCACCTAGGACGGGAGCAGTCATTGGATGATTTCCCACTCACCAAAAAAAAAAGTATTTATACATTTGAAACTAATTTGGGTTTTCTATTTATAACTGGAAAGAGTCTAAACCAATTTATAATAATTAGGTATGATCTTTGATTTGTAGGATTTTCCTCTTCTCAGACAGTAGAATAAATATTAAAAGATTAGAATAATGCAAAAAAAATAAAAAATGAGCATATCAAAACAGAGCACGCACAAATATTAACATAGCGTTGTGTGTTGTTTCCGTTTGACAGAACAATGTCAGTCGGGTTGTTAGTTTGATAAACTTGATACCTTCGCGAGGAAAAGAGTCATGAGTTAACAGACAGACTTATAGACAACAAGGTGGTCTTAGGGATTTGTTATTTTACCATTCAGTGACGGAATCCTAAAAAGAGAAAAAAGAAACAAAAAAGCTTTTTATCGTGTTGGGTGTCACGTACATATTCTAGATGCGAGGTTTTACATATCAAAAAATTTTACGTACCTAGAAGGTTTTATCCGAATGCAGTGCAAAATTCAAAACGACGTGCGAAATAGACGCGTGGCTGGCCGCTGAAAATCTGTATTTTGACAATGGTTAGGCCGAAAAATATAAAAGGAGTTGCGTTGACTTTTAAATCGGGTGCCAGATAGCAACTGACTTTTGTGACACGGAATTTTGGTGCGGGTTCACACGGCTGTTGATTTTTAAAATATTATTAGTAGAGAAATTGAAAATGTTGCGTACATTGCATTAGAAAATGTATACTAAATGCATTTAATTTTTTGCTTTATCTTAAATCGAATTTCACTAGGTATAATAAGTATAGTGACCCTACTGTTAAAATTACAGAGGACTATACTATAAAAAAAAATCCTGCCTTTGAATTAAAAGAAAACCCTATTCAAATTCGCCTTTTAGTTGAAAAGGTCTAAGCATACGTACAGACAGCAGAACGTGCATCGTTGTCATTGTATATTGAGTAAAGATATAAATAGAGTATCAAAACCATTAGTTACATCGCCACCTCACCAGTCATAAAACAGAATACACATCATCATTTTGCCAAAAAGTCATTCCATTGCAACTAACACATTTTTCTAGTCGGGGCAAAGATAATACGGTTTCATCCTGTGCAAATGTGGTGCGGCGAGTGCACTTATGTGAATGACTTTAAAATGTGGACGAACGCGACGCGACGGCGGGAAAAGACGCCATCTTACTTTTGTTCTATTTTTGAATTTACAACTGACTTCGAAATAGAGGAGGTCTTAATACTCTGTTTACTTTTGTCTATGAGTATGTGTACACTGATATTCTCGCAAATTGTAAATCGATTTGAATGATTAGGTTTGTATGATGTTTTTGGTAAAGTGTAGGATTCTGCGCGTGTCTAACGCCAATCTCAAGCGACGAAAGTACAGTAGTAAGTAGGTACAGTAGAACCTTTCGCTGTTACCTACATTTTTTCGAGCCGTTTTTTGGGTTGAATCTCTCGTGGTATGTGGTTTGACTGCTCACCTTTCTTCAAAATCTGGTTTTTTCAAAATCTGTGGTTTAATATTTTATTTGTGTATAATGAAATAAATGAGTTTTCTATTGACTATAGACTATAACCCCATCGTGATTCCTTCTATACTTACCCAGCCTTTTTTAGTTTTCATAGAACTTTTGATCCGTTCATAATTAAGTTGAAAACGTTGTGATTTTCAACATAGAAATAGGTTATAAAAACTTTTCTTTGTTAAGCAGAACAATAACATTATTTTGTAATTCTGACTGAAACCAAAACTCGTTTATCATGGCTGATGAATTTCGTACGCACGAGCGACTTTCCTAAGTACGTACGTGGATAACTGGATACCTATTCCCTCGCATCAAGCAAAAACAAAGCAATCAAAACTAACTCTTATTGTTTAAAAAAGCTATTATGATCGTTTGGTTTTTGTTTGCGTAGATTTTTGAGCCTCCGTTGTTTGTCCGTTAGTAAGTCTGTCTGCATGTCAACAGACTGTGTTTCATCAAAAAATAACAGATTAAAAGGTCTTCAGTAATTTTAGAATTTTTTATACTCAGAAAAGAATTATACTGAAATTATTTGGAAAATAATGTTTCAAAGATTTTAACTATTACAATTTTTTTTTACGATTAAACCCCAGGCTACTGTTTGAGTTTGATAATATAAAAAATTGTTCTTTAAACGTACACCAGCAACTTAACCACTTTCTATGTGTTTTTAGGGATAATTTAGACGTACTACAACCATATCACAATCATATCAAAACAAAAACTTGTATCCCATCCCCTTACAATGGTACTTAGCGATAAATTGGACCTTATACCCAGCACCAGAAGATGAAGATCCCGCCTGAAATGACGCTAACGAATTGAGGCCTAAGCTCTAAAGAAAATAAATCCTAACTTTTACAAAAAAAAAGAACTCAGTAAATAAAATACATTTAACACAGCCAAATAGAAATAACCACCTAATCCGCGAGCGCGTCAATCATAATTTTAATAAAATGCCTGTATTATGTACCTACATATTTCCCTAAAGTAGCGATATTTATACGTGTTTTCTGTGAGCAAAGCCGGGCTCAACGAGATCTTAATTTGTAAAGACAAAGCCCCCTATCCATCATCCGAAGGGAGACTGAAAGAAGACCCGCCTCGCCAATTTTTTGGGAAAGAAAAAGGTTGGGTTCCGCAGACTTTTGAACTTGGAAAGTTATTCTTGTTGAGTTGCCGGCGAATGGTAAAAGGGAATAGCCAGCGAATGGAAGAACAGAATATTGATAAAAGTTAACTAAGAGTATTTATGGCAGAAGAAAAATTAGAGTATGCAATGATATTATTAGTAAAAAAAGATGTAAATATGTTAACATAAGTGTGTATCCACATATTTTTGTAAACGGTGTAAGAATCAAAATCAATAAAAAATGTATGAGCTGTCAAAACTCGTTTCTTTGAATTTCTTCTTTGGACTAAATATTTTTTTATTCATAAAATTGTATATTTTATTTTAATTAAGCTCGCTTTTTGTATTGCGAATTTTTCGTGTGATGTGTACTCTACGGCGAAACCACATCTTATAAAAAGAATCTCCATTCGTTAGCGCAAAAACTCGAAAATTGCTCGACCGATGGATGATTGATTGATTGATCGATTTCTTTTTTTTTCGCCTCGATATTGGGGTGTAAATAAGCAAGATGGTGGTGATGGGATTGAGGTGACCACCTCCGCCCAACACCCGCACAAACCCGCGACACCAAGGGAGTCATGGGAAGATAAGAAGAATTAGGATTTTTTTTTTTATTTGGCAATGTTTATGAAGGATATATATCTACTATAAGTACAACATTAGGTATATTCATAAAAAGATAAAACATTTTGGTAGGCGCATTTGAACGCTAGATTAGGTCGAGTGATTTTAAATATCACGTTGCTACTTAGGTACTTGGCCTTTTATTTAAGCGTGAGCAAAACTGCAGGCACAACTGGGTTCCACGTGTCGATTGTTTCAAACCGTGTTTATTTTCTGAATCAAAATCCGAATTTTGAACACGCATTATTTTTTATTCCTTGTCGACAAAAATAGAAGAATGAGGTTCATCTCCCTTAAACCGTCAAACACACGTGATTCGAGACACAATAAAAAGACAATGGCAGCGCGTCAGCCGGCTGTCGCTTGGTCGTTGTAAGGTTAATATCTGGTTATTAAAAGTGTAAACGTATTTTTGGTTGCAGTTTGTGAGTGTAAAATTCGAAATTGGATGAATGTATGAACGAACATGGCCGCCGCAACTGATTGTGACAGCTAACTGTCATCGGCTTTCCGTTCGGGATGAACGCGGCCATATTTTTTAAGACAGGTTGTACAATGTTTGATCTATTGGCTGAACAAGCATTTGTTCCGAATCCGGTTATTTGTATATGATTTATAAGGATAAACGAGAAATTCCTATGATAAAAAATATCAATAATTATCCATTTATTTTCTGATTTTAAATCATTTGAGGCAATTTCTGTGTTTTAGCTTTTTAGCTTTGATGACAGTATAAGATTGAAATTGAAATTGACAACATTTTGTGAAATTAAACTGTCAAACTAATTCTGAATAGTTACAACAAGATTTTAATGCATTCAAAGAGTCAGCATTGGCCTATAAAAAATACAATTAAAAACACACAAAAACCCTACTGATTATCCGAAGAGCCTTGTCCTGCGTTTTCGTGGAAATTTGTAAGCAATTACGAATATAAAGTGCCTATGTAAGTCCTGATATCCCGTACTTCCAAGTTGCGCCGTGTCCTGAATACCTAATGCCTAGCGGACGTGGGTAACAGAATACGACTGCTCTAACAATCAGTTAGCGATTCTTCTAGAAGAATATTTATGTGATATTTATGGAGGAGGATCTTTGTAAAGGAGCACGAGCTCTTTAGGAAGACCTATGAAGTATTGTTACTAGGCTGCCTATTGATAAGAGTGGAACTAGGCAGCGGAGTGGAGAGCGAGACAAAAATCCACCATAGAATCTCGTGAGCGGAAATTTTATGCAATTCTCGCTAATGTGGACAGATAGCCTTAAGGCTCCTGTACACGGCATCGCTGCCGCGCAATATAACTTCTTTCTGCAAAAGCAGTAAAGATGTGTTCGGATTTGAAGGTATCGGTGTAATTACAGGCACATGAGAAACCGATGTGTTGCCATATAAGAGACATGTTAGGTACATAATATATGTCTCTTGGATGACAACACATCTTCAAGGCCACCAATATTGTAGGTCTAGCGACGGTGAACCCTCAACATCGGGTGAACTGTCAGCTTATTTGTCATCCAATGGTGTATAAAAGCATATTCAGTTTTTCTATAGATTATTATGATATCCCATAGTAGTTGTATCTATGTAAGCTTTCCACCTAACGAGTAACTAGTGCATTTTATTAAGTTAATTAATTAGTTAATATAAAAATAAAAAATAAAATAACACCATTCAGATTCAAACTGGTTTGTATTCACAAAACCACAAATCAAAACAGCCTCAATTTATCCTTACTAATTTTATTTTACCAAAAATTTAAAAAATACCGACGTTTCTAAAAAGAAAATAAAGTAGCTACTTAAATATTCTACGCGAGTTAAAACCATTAATTACTGCGGAACCCTAGAGAAAGAATAAAAGGTCGTGTTTCGGACGCGTCGAAGATTATCACCGGATAAGTTTGATCAATACCTCGCCAGTCTGTCGGGCACTGCTGTAAGGGGCTTTACACACGTGCTGATTA
The DNA here is from genome assembly GCA_033675125.1 of Athetis lepigone. Lineage (NCBI taxonomy): Eukaryota > Metazoa > Arthropoda > Insecta > Lepidoptera > Noctuidae > Athetis > Athetis lepigone. The sequence goes on along the minus strand of CM066239.1, from coordinate 2,144,345 downwards.
CCGTGTATCCATCGGGTACCCGGTGTAATGTTTAATAGATGGGCATGCACCTATTGTGTAACATATGAACTTGCTCCTAGTACCGTGCGTTGGCGTTTTTTTATGGATTGGACTTCATCACAAGACTTCTCCCGCATTGAGCGAGACCGGAGGGAGTGTCAGACTTTTACTGACTAAAACCCACCCTTTTTCCGTCGGTTCCCCTTTATGTTTAGGGGCCGCGGTAACTATTAGATCTATTCCGCAACTTCCATCCCGTCGCTATTGTTTTTTTTGGTGATATATTTGATGCGAAATGGATAAATGTGTGATTTTTTCTACTTTTAACTATGTACTTTATTTGATACTGAACTATTACTTCTATGTTTAGCATTGTAAAATATATTTAGCTGGGTACATACGTCTAATCTGGATACACAGACATCCAGATTGTAGTTCACACAAGCCAGCGTGCTAACGCATACTCTTTCACTTGACCTTTTGACGACCAAGCGACTATTGTAGAATAAATAAATATCCGGGGACATCTTACACACGGCCATCTGATCCCAAGCTAAGCAGAGCTTGAGTTATGGTAATCAGAAAACTGATATACATACTTATAATTATATTTTTAATACATACATATTATAGATAAACAACACCCAGACACAGAACAAACATTTATGCTCAACACAAAGTGTGTCCTGGGTGGGAATCGAACCCACGAATTTTGGCTTAGCAGTCAGCGTCACTGAACACTAGACCAACAGGCCCGTCAATCATTTCAGGCCCGTCAGTTATTGTCTTTCTATTGTGTCTCGAATCAAGTGTGTTCGAGGGTTTCAAAACCGGGTACCCGGTAATAGAAAAGTGTGAAAGTTCACTAATATTGAATTGCGTCAAACCCGCGACTAAGTTCTATATTTTCAAGGATTATTTTCTTTTGATTTTCGATTGCTTTTGTCAAGTTGGTGATTGATTAGTAAGAAGAACTTGGATTTTGATTATTTTAAATAAAAATAACTTTTTGTCTTCTAGTTTGCTTAGTAAGCAATATATAAAGAAACAGGCTTTTTTGTGGTAATAAGAAATTCAACCGCTAACGAGTTAAATAGAAAATGAAATTTTGCATGAAAATATTTACGGCCTTTTGAGGACAATTTTTATCCTGGGACTACGCACGTCCATCTGATCACAAACTAAGCAGAGCTTGTACTATGGTAACCAGACTACTGATAAATAATCTTATATAATTTACAAAAAGATATAATTTACTTAAATGTGGTGATGAGTGGGCGAGCGAAGCCACAGAAAACACCAAGTAATAATATAACAACAGGCATTTAGTTATGTCATTTTCTGAAAATTTTATAATACTTAAATTACGTAATAACCTTGTAACAAGAAAAAAAGCAAATTCATTCTTAAAATAAGATTTCAGCGAAAACTGAAAGTAGGGTGTGAGCGCCCTTAGTAAACATTACGTAAGTTCGATCGATGTTTAAATTGAAAATGCCGCTCTTCTCACAGAACCATTATGAAGTTCTTAAGCAGTTCAAATTCAAATTAAGAGCATTTACTTCACTTTGAACATTTACAAACACTTTTATGAAGTAGCCGTATTTATAAAGATAAGTATCAACATATTTGATAGACTTAAATCGAGAGGTAATATTTTAAAAGTTTCTGATGTAACTTTATTCAACAAAAGCCTCTGTGGCATGGCATCAAAAAATTGCAATAAAACAAGTACTTGTTGATGTTATGAGCGTTCTCTATTTGAAAAAAAAACAGGAAAGAAGCCTAATATGCACGTATAATACTTATAAACTTGAATCAATTAATTCTGTATTCAAAAAACCGCATTAAAATCCGAAACGTAGTTTTAAAGTTTTAAGCATACCTACAGAGAGAAACAACAAAATATAGTTATTTAAAACTAGTTTTTGCCTGCGACTTCTTCCGCGTGGAATAAAAGTTCCCGTTCCCGGGGGATTTTCGGGAAGAAAACTATCCCATGACGTTTATCGCGTCCCATCCCAGGCTATATCTGTACTAAATTTCATTCAAATCGGTTTAGTGGTTTAGGCGTGAGGAAGAGACAGACAGACAGAGTTACTTTCGCATTTGTAATATTAGTACGGATTAGGAATGAGGCGTTCCGTGTCATACGGCTGCAGCGCCGTTGCTGTACGTTTGCCGTACGGCGTATGTACGTTAGTTTGTTTTCATACAAAACTTGCGGCGCGGCAGCAGTACGGCCGTCGCCGCGGACGCGCTACAGCAGCGCTGCGGCCGCGCCGCAAGTTTGCAGCCGTACGACATGGTACGCCTAAATTGAAACAGCCCATAGTCAAATATATTTCTGTCAACACGATTATAAAAAAACTTCACACTTTATTACATATATCCTTCAACCACGTAGTTAGTACTGCGTGATTTCAACCGAATGAGCACCTAATCATTACGCCAATACTGTCCTGTAATATCTACTATTCTATTTTGAGCTTATCTATTATATTCTATACCTAAATAATATTGGCTACCTCAATATTAAGGTTTAATTGGCGAATAACGTTTGGAGTATCGAGCTGAAAATATATCCAAGTTATTGGCTTCATCGCATTTGCAGATGAGAATTGTGAATGTAAAGCTGTCGTATGAGTAAAATTAGAATTGCCTCTATTTCAATCATAGCCTATTTATGTGTTACTAACTATTGTAGGATACAAGATAATTTAACGTCTTCCTCTCCTATTTTTAACCCTCAACGCAAAAAGAGAGGTATTATTATTGACCGCTATCTGTGTGTCGGTCTATCTCTGGCCGGGTTCCTCTTAAACGGGTGAACCGATTTGGATTCGCTTTTTCATCCGAAATCATAAATCACGTACATAAAATTAATAGCTTTTGGAAAATATCCTATTTTCTTTCTCAAACTATCGACTATATCTGTACCAAATTTGATTTAAATCGGTTCAGTAGTTTAGATGTGAAAGCGTAACAAACTGACAGAGCGACTTTAGTATAGATTTATCAAATTCACAAACAACGTAACAAATACGTGCTAATAAATAAAAACAATTTTCTCAGCCAGTTACTTAGGAGACTTCATTATTCTATAATTTACAAGTTTACATTTTGAAAAAACAAACAGGCTCTTAGGTTGACGCCTGAAACTTAGCCCTAAGTACATAAGTACTGAAAATCGTTTTAGGTCACGTAAACACAAAGGCACCGTCTTTGTGTTTACGTGACCTAACCCAACGTGATGAGCGTACAAGGTACAAGCGCTTTATTTTATGTACCTTCTCATAAAGAAGGTACAAACGGTAATGTACGTTGATAGTATCTAAGCGTAGTAAGAGAGTGCAGTGTTGTACTGCAAATAAATTGTTTAACACTTTGGTTTGAAAAATGTTAAAAAAAATGAAGCGCCTTCTAAAACTGTAAACAGAAAAATAACTAAAACACAAATTACTAATACGTTCCTTTCGGGATCAAAATCGGTCCAGCCTGACGCGAGATCATCGCGAACAAATACATATACATACACAACACATCAGCTGTGACTAGAAAACGGAAAGTCTCCACGTTCTGGAAACTGAAAAAAATGAAGTTTAAGACTTACTTATGCACACAGACTCTGAAGACAGATTTTATATTTCCTTAATCTCTTCCGAAGCGCGGAAACTTAATTAGTTTCCTTTAATTGTCGACGATATTTTGTTTTGTTTTTTTTCTTCGTTTTTTTCGTATAAATGTAAGAGAGAGACGATACGAATTTTCATTATTAAATCTTTCAGTTTGATTTAAAGGTTTAATATGTTTTTTCTTTTAAATCTCATAACTTGAAGATGTATCGTATTCGTAAACCATTTGTAGTAAATTCTACGGAAATGTAAATGATAATATATTGCAGTGTCTGTAAGCAGTATCACGTTCAAGCCGTAAATTCTATTAGCAAGAGTAATATGAATACTAACTCGTTACTAATACACTTTAATCTCTCGACGAACAAGCGACAGCCGGCTGTCAGGCTGCTATGGTATTTCTATTGTATCTCTAATCACGTTTGTTCGAAGGTTTAATATTGTCTTATCATATGAATTGTTCAGGTATTTATTACAATAAAAAAGTTGAATTTAAAAAACGACGTTGATTTGTTTAAATACATTTAGGTAAAGAGATAAATTATTTTATTTTTATATTTAATATATTGAAATGAAAAAAGTACGTATGAGTTTAACGAGTCACATTGGTATTACATGAGAGATGGGCTCCTTAACCACCACACCGTCTCGACTTTCACTGTAAAGATATTCATAAGAATAAGAACTATTCTTAGAAATAATCTCGACATTGAGCTTAGTTTTATAGGCACTCTGCGTAGGTAGAACTTGTATTAAAATCTTCATGTAAATACCTAGTGTTCTCGTTCTAGTTTATCATCATAATATATAAAACGTAATTAGGTTTCATTAAGGTTGAATCTTACCTAATATAATATCACGAGGTCGCTTCAAATAAATTAAATAAATAAAGTATGAAGGAAACATAATTTTGTTTAAATCGAATAAATTCTGCTCGGGTCTGAATATAAAAGGATATGGAAACTTTAACAAACGTACGTTTCAACTTATCTGTAGATATTTTTATAATAATATGCAAAATTACGAACAATGCGAAGAATGGAACGAAGTATTCTGGGTATTAAGTTGGTAGACCGGGTTAGAAATTCTACATACTATCCGCTACATCACAAAAATTGCTGACGACACTCGATAAGCTGCCACAATGAAGTGGAACTAGGCTGGACACATCTGCCTTATGTCGGACGATCAATGGGCCGAACGCCACGTACGATGGTTAAGACTAAGTGCGGAAACCAAACCTCCCAGAGAGAGGTCCATGATAAATGAATTAAAGGGCCGAACGCACCGCTCAATGGGTGCCTTTAGTTGCGGAATAGTTCTGAAAGTTATCGTGGCCCCGGAACACAAAAGGCAGCCGAAAGAACAAAGGTGGGATTTAGTCAGTAAAAGTCTCACACTATGGGACTGGAGAAATCATTTGATGATTTCCCATAAAAAAAAATGTGTGCCTTTACATGGCAAATAAAAACATGGCGGGACGAATTAGACCCCTTCAATAGAGACTGATCCCAAATATTTCTATGCAAAGAGAGGTACAAGGAGAGTAGGGAGGCTTTTGCTTTGCAATGAGAAAGTTTAGATTTGTAATAATAATAAACCCGCAGGGCAGTTTGTGGCGAGCTGATGGGCAGTAGCAACCCTACAGACCTGACCTTCTGTGAGACCCTTTACTCTTCAACTCTGGCTTGCCAGAGTGAGCACTGACGAGGCACCGGCTTTCACCTCTTTTGCCTTAATTGGCTGGTTTAAGTGGAGATTCGCAAGTGGTCGGGGAAAGAAAGTATTCCAGTAAGATGCTGGTAGGGATGTTGACTGATCTTGATAGGCTGAGTCGGCTTCGGCCCCAAGTACGCCTTTCAAAAGTCCGGGACCGAGATGCGTATCCATACTAATATTATAAATGGGAAAGTGTGTCTGTCTGTCTGTCTGTTTGTCTTTCTTTCACGGCAAAACGGAGCGATGAATTGACGTGATTTTTTGAGTGGAGATGGTTGAAGGGATGGAGAGTAACATAGGCTACTTTTTGTCTCTTTCTAACGCGAGCGAAGCCGCGGGCAAAAGCTAGTAGTATATAAAATAATGATAATAATGCAAAATTACTACGCTCTGTCAACAAAACCAAAAAAACCCTATTTACATATTTAGGCCTAAATAAATTACGAATAAATCCTTTTAAAAATTCATAACGTATGTTTACTTAATCCTTCGCATTTTTTGGTTACAGCCTGTAAACTCTCATGGATTTCGCACAAGTCTATTTTCAGAGAACTTTAAAAATAACCTCCAAAATGAGTTTAAATATATTAGCTACCATTATTAAGCACGAGTTGTATATTTTTCTACGCTAAAATATGTTACAAATTTCATATTATTAAGAAATACAAACACAATAACATAATTATGAAAACATCGACTATTGAAGAGCTTTTCGGCAAAAATACAAAGTAGGTATTTTGGACGTAAAAAAGGTCAATATGACCCAGTAACCTTTGATATTGGCTGGAGGCATCTTTTGTAGCAATATCACATGTAGGCATAAAAGGGTGATAACAAGGCACACGGCTACGTGAAAAGAATTTAGTCGACTGATTGTCTCAGATAGTTTTAAGAAGTAGGTGTAATCCGACAAAAACTCTCTATTTGTATTAAACTTGAGAACTTTCTTCGTCTATGTGATCATGATAAACTAAACAATGGTCAACTACTTAAGTTACCTAAAGTAGTAAGTATTATGGATAATAAAGAGACTTACCTCTTGTTCAGAACCATGCAGGTCGCATGTAAACCGCTCACCGAGCAGTGAAAAAAGGTGTGATACTTTTTCATGTTTTCTGTCAAGTTCAATTGTTTTTTATGTCGCAAAATGTAGTTCAACCAAATACAGTCCACAGTTCAGTTATTTATTGTTTTATTTAAATAGTACAAAAGGTCAACGAGACCGGCGGCGGCGCGTACGTAATCATTCACCTTTTTAATAAGTGTTGAAAATAAACACCACCTTTGTTCATATTCTAGATTTATATTAGCTTCAAAAATCAATCAACTTGTTGTTTGACATCTTGAATGAAATTATCAAATATATTAATATGTTTTTAAAAGCATTTAAGTTAGTCCGATGTTTCCGTATAATATATATTTATAAATAAAAATTAACCCTTAAAATATTTGATCAAACCAAATTGGATAATTCTTTTTGTTGTTTTATTGTCAGTACAATATTTAGATAAAAAAAAATAACTACGAATGGAACGAAAAATTAAAAGGAATTCTAAAAACTCTTTGTGAAGGTCATACTCGCTTTTTATATTGGCATAAAAAGCGAGTATGACCTTCACAAAGAGTTTTTATTCTGCTTAATCAAAACTTTTTAAATTACTTTAGCCCAATCAGACTTATTTGTAGCCTAATTAGCTTAACATAACGAATATCTGAAAAAGGTTAGGTTCTAAACCTACTTCTTCTTCTTCTACTTCATGTATAAAAATAGTAATAAACACAACAGAGTCATTAAATCCAATAGATATTACTTATTCAGTATAACAGAATCGCATCAACGTACAGTGTCTCCTTTGAGCTACAAATGTGAACTTCCTGAGCTATACCTATATCTTATACTTTAAACATTTCAACATTGAGGGAAGATGAAAATCTATCTCCATCTTCATCGACGGAGTAGTGTCGCCGAACAGTCTGCTTGTGACCATGGCAGGTGTAACCCTGCCGAAACGTCAATCATAAAACAAATAAAAAAGGTACGTGCGCGTTAAATCCCATAAAACAGTAGATAAAGTATATACCTATATCTTACGGTATAAGTTCTAAGATTCTGCAGTCAATGTAGCAGAACCATGCCCGGTTGTACTGAGAACAGTTCATTTGGTATGCAAAGCGACATTGTTAATAAGAATATATGTAAGGTACGTAAGTAAAATTCAGTTCAAAATGAAAATCTGGACGAGAAACCTTTGATTTTGCGCGGTAAATAGCATGCTGTGAAAACGTAAAGATAAGAAACTTGCTTATTTATAAAAATCTTAATACCAGCTTCATTAAATTAAACTGGCTCTAATCTAAGCAAGGTTATATGATGACTTTTTTTTTGGATGGAAAATCATGTGACATGAAAATCAAATGATTTCTCCCGCCCTGCGGGGAGGGAGTGTCAGACTTTTACTAACTAAAACCCACCCATATTTTTCCAGTTGGCCTTTATGTTCCGGGGCCGCGGTAACTATTAGAACTATTCCGCAACCCCGGCAGGCATTGGCCCTAGAGGCCCCCGTCAAATATAGGATGATTTTTGCCCGCGATTTTAGCCGCATGAATGTTGGTCATCACGGATCCATACGAAGTCAAAGTCAGATGAAAAGTAAATAATCTCCGTCCTGCTCTGAGTAGACTGAGTCTGTGTTTGGAAAATTTGGTATAGAGTGAGCTTACTCCCAATCCGATATTTATTTTTGGCAGCCGCATACCTTTTATTAATATCGTTCAAATTCTTTTGACACGAAAGCTTAGCAGGCAGACAGATAGAGATTACTTTCGACGATGTCCTAATTTCAAGTTCTGTACTGACCTATCTATGGTTCTCCCCATACTTTATACAACCTTACACACAGGCCATAAACAATTCAGAAAGCCATAAACAAAGCAAAATATGTTTTGATTGCGTTCAAAAATAGAACCGTTTCCATCGCAGAGTTGTCACGTTCGTCGTATACATTTTTGTAAAGCGACGGAACCCGCTGGCGACCACATGGGCGTGAACGTGATGTGACTCACAAACACGACATTTGGACTCTTTTTGTTTTTAAATACATAGCGGTTTTCAATTTGACGTTTTTAGGGTACCGTAACTGAAGGGTGACAATGGATCTCTATAAGCGGTACGACTTATCTGTGCACCTCGCTGAAATGCGGCCTCTCTCCCGCCTCCCCGCACTGCGCCCCGTGTTCGCCTCGTTCGTTTAGCAGCGATAGCATTCCAGCAGCGTTCCGTCAAAGCGCGAGGTGAACAATTAAGTACGGGTAGTACAATTAATTTTTTACAGATTATAAACAGATTAAATAACATGATTAAACTTTCAACGACGAAGCGACTTGAATCACGTGTGCTTATAGGTTTAAACTACAGCATGACTATGACATTTTTTTTTGGGAGTGGGAAATCATCGAATGACTGCTAAAACCCACTCATGTTCCTTCGGTTGCCCTTTATGCCAACAATGACATAGTTGACAGCTAAAGTGAGTATAATAGGCAACATGTTCATTTCGGTAGCAAAACAACCATCACAGCGCTATGGGCACAGTTAAGTCGTACGGATATACTAAGTAACCGCTAACTGTGCCTCCATCTGTATATCAGTAAGCTGAAACGTACCTGGCGGAACGATAAAAAGTAGAGAAGTTTCACAATGTGTGTTGTCTTTTTTATTTCATTTGATGACAAACAGGCTAATTTTGAGTGGCTTGCGCAATGTTACACCGCATATAGACATCTGCAATACCAGTCCAGGTCTATGCGTTGCTACCCCAGAGACAAATGTGATTATGTCTCATATGTGCGATCGAGACCGCGGTCCTGGCCATAAAAGCCTCCCGACTCTTTACTGTATGTTGACCGCAGCACGGAACCCTTAGTATGAATTTCCAATTTGCGCCTATCCAATTTTTTGTATATTTATTTTAGCGCATACGGATTTTCGTAATTGGTTTCTTAGAATTTTAGTTAAACCAAGACTTGTAGCAGCTTTTCTCGAGACTGAAAAATATTTTATTTTTGTGTTACAACGAGATCCAAGTTAACAAGTTACTTATTTTCCCCACTTTCTTTGTACTAATATTTCTAGACGGAGTAAGCCATATTCTGGAAGCGCGGTTTCAACAAATACTGCCGTAACCTCGCGGAGAATTTTTACAAAAGACTTTTAAAAAAGTGGTTCTCATTCTAGCTACCCTTGCTTTTTAGGTCGTCAAAACCACTCAAAAGCTTTTTATTTTTCATACGGTACGACTTTTATTAGCCGATTGTGAAAGGTAGAGTTGTTTGTACTTTTTATTCTGCTCAGAACGTCTATGGGTGTCACAGACCAATAAAGGCTTTACTAATCAGACCAGTCTAAATATACTTTCTATTCACTAACCAAGACAAAAAACAGCCAAATGCACCAAATAAGCCCAAAAATAGACGTCTACTTCCAACTTTTCACGTTTTCGCTATATCAAAAAAACTAGTTAGTAATCTATCTCATCTAATACCAAGATAGGTTGTCAAGAAACTTTGTCCTCAAGATTTTGAGCGAGAGATCCAATCTAAGTAATGGTTTGATCGAACGAGCCATATGTCAGGCGCCAGCTGCTGGCCAGGGCGATATAATGTTGTATGCTCCCAAGTGACACTTCAATCTACTTTTATAGCTCTGTAATTGATTAGAAAGTTATATTCGGCGTTAAATGAAGCGATTGGGTCTAAAGATGGACAATACAAAAGAAGCTTCTCTTTGTCTCATTACATTGCAAAGGCCTCTTCTCACATGATGACTTGAGCATTGATCACCTCCATTAGTTGATATTGCAAACTTATCTTTACTAATATTATAAATGTGAATGTAATTATGTCTATTTGCTAAAGACCTGTAAGAAAATGTGCTCTTAGAGAAGAACTTAGACTATATTTATATTGTTCCATTCACGATACGAGAATCGATGTTTTCCTGCACCGATGTCATCAATTTACCAGAAAAACTGAAAAAATCTACGATGAAACTGAAAAAGATACTAGTTATTAAAATAATAATGTTAGACTAGTTTGGTAGTTTGAAGAATATTTTTAGACATGTTTAGTAGTAAAAAGGCTGTCTTGGACTTGTCTATTTGTTTAAAGACTATTTTTAAACTTGTTTAGTATTTATAGGACTATTATGTTTTTTCATGCAGAATATAAGAACATAAATAACAGTATTTTCTGCAAAAATCTCTCAGTGAATGCTGGTAAAGTAAGCTTGAGATGAGCTACTAACCCTTGTACCGTGGGAAGCACTGAGGAAGTTTATTTACAAAGTAGTACTGCATTCGTAAAAAAAGTCCAAAAAGACAGACAAGAACAATTTATTTTATCCACGGTAAAGCTTTTCCAGACAGATATGATATTGTTGTCATTGAAAGAGGCTAGGATATTATCATTTATGTAACCTTACGCACCGAATTAATAGTATCACGCGCTCAATTCCCAAATCACTGTCCCACAGTCGGCAAGATTGCCTCTCAATATGATATCGGATGCAACATCTCATTTAAACCACATTATAAGACAACATATTGAATAACAATCCAACCAGAAGCACGTCTATTAATAAAACAACCCTAAATACACAAGACGCAGCTCGTAGAAGCCCGACAACCTGGAGCGCCTGATAGTCACAAGCAAAGTGAAAGGCAAAAGTCCTCATGGATCATGGATGGAGCCCCAAACGCTGGGCTGATCAGATATCAACAAGCCTTGAGATATCTGTCAGCACGGCCCTCCATGATGGTTTGCACCGAAGCCGATGGAGAGAACTGTCAAGAAGAAGTTTTTTTCAAAGGAGTCCCGATCCTCAGCAATGAGGAATCGACTGAGGAAGAGGAATAACGCACCTGTGTGAATATCCTTAAAACAATATTTTTTTCCTTTTTATATAGTTCTCAATTATTGTAAAATTAAATAAGTTTGTGTAAACTAACAAACCTTTTCTTGTCTGAAGGAAATAATTTCTGTAGTTGATTTCTAATTAGGGTTTTACTCACCGAACACAATTATTTTGAAAGAAAGAATTTATTTTGAAAGAATTTATTTTACTTGAAATAAATATAATACAGAGGTGTAACTTAATTCTAAACTCGTCAAACTTTTACGTTTGATGACGAGATACGCTCACTAACTTAAAAGTGATCCACCTTTGTAGATACTAATTACTATCACTACTTATACAATTTTAACATAAATACAGTGCTAATATAGTGTAGTGGTAATCTTATATATAAGCTTATATATATAAAACAAAGTCGGGTTTGTTACAACACTTATAACTCGAGATCGGCTAGACCAATTTTCATGGTTTTTGGTTCGTTGGATTTGTGCGGGGCGGGGGCCCCGGATAGCAGAATACATCTTAAAAATAATGAAAAATCGACGAGAACATAATTATAAAAGATGAATCATTTTCCCCTATAGTTAATTCTAAATTCAATTAAAGATTGAAAACTTAAGAGAACAATAGTACTAGGAGCGCAGTAATGTGAAGTGATAATGTGAGAAATTTTAAATACTGAGATACTTAGTACTTAAATCAATCAAAAGTACTAGGCGCGCAGTTGTGTGAAGTGGTTAATAGAAAATGTGAGCGCAATTCTAAGAAAATATATGTTTATGAACTTAAATAATATCCATCCATACTAATATTATAAATGGGAAAGTGTGTCTGTCTGTCTGTCTGTTTGTCTTTCTTTCACGGCAAAACGGAGCGACGAATTGACGTGATTTTTTAAGTGGAGATAGTTGAAGGGATGGAGAGTAACGTAGGCTACTTTTTGTCTCTTTTTAACGCGAGCGAAGCCGCGGGCAAAAGCTAGTTATATAATACAATCTAAGTATGAACATAAGTAATTGGTACGCACGATGTTTTACACAAGTTATTTTGTTTCAGTAAATCAGTAGACGTCATGCAATCCTGTCTCTGGATTATCTAAATTAGCTGTATTTATGTAGGTATTTAATCTTCGAAAGTAATCCTGTTATGTGGAATGTTGTTTATTTTATGATGGTCATTAAACCTAATACCTAATTTCCATAACGGGCCTGTTGGTCTAGTTGTCAGTGACCCTAATTGCTAAGCCAGAAGTCGTGGGTTCGATTCCCACCCAGGACAAACATTGTGTGTTGCGCATAATTGTTTGTTCTGTGTCTGGGTGTAATTTATCTATAATAAATATGTATGTATTTATAAATCATTTAAAGTATGTTTATCAGTTGTCTGTTTGCCATAGTACAAGCCCTGCTTACTTTGGAATCAGATGACCGCGCGTGAGTTGTCCCAGGATATTTATTATTATTATTACATTGCATGGCAACCAAACAGAATCAAATAACTAAATCAATTCGCTCCACAGAATATTGAAACTATTAACATCCGTCGGTAAAATCACAGCGATCGATGAAAGATAAAACCAATGCATAGAAAATGTATTGAATAGCAATCTCGCTCCTGAAGTTAATGAAAACACGTACTCTGTTCCCGTTCCGACTGAAACTAATCATAGTGCCCAAATGTCGGGGGAATAGAGAATTAAGCACTTTTTTTCTTTCAGTTGTTTGCCATGTGATAGGGCGGTGCTTTGTCTATGTTATACCTAGTCTTTTAGGTAAAAATCACGTTAAAAATCTCGTTTTTTGAGTGCATGTAATGGAAGTTCAAATTGCAATTTTTTTGATATATACACCTTCCTCTAATGGTATTGTGACATTTTACGAATTTTTTAAATACGGTACTCCAACTTAATACAAACTTAAATATGATAATGTACAAAAATAATTCATGACTGTTTGACTCACTATAGTTGGCCGGGGTTGCGGAATGTTTATAATAGTTACCGTGACCCTGGAACTTAAAGGGCAACCGATGGAACATGAGTGGGTTTTAGTCAGTAAAAGTCAGACGGGAGACGTCATTTGATGATTTCCCATTCCCCAAAAAAAAATACACTATAGTTCGACATCACTCTGTCGACTGTCGAAAAACCGTAAATCGAACTTCCATTTGTCGATTCCACGTAGGACATTCATAAAATTGAAGTGGTTTTTTTTTGGTGTTTATATTATACGTGTTTTTGTGTTTTAACGATGATGTATTTGTATTAATATGATGTTTTTATGTTGTAAATGTAATTGGACAATTGTAAAATACAGTATAGTTGCGAAAAGTCCATTACTTGATTAATCCCTCTGATAAAGACAAAAATCACTTTTACGTTCTATGTATAATCGCAATCTTTTCACACTCAATTTTATCCTCAATCACACTACCACACATCCTCACACAATTCCACCATCACAAAGCGCATTAATAACATCTGACGATTGACGTCACAACAGTGAACTAATATAATCCCGCGAACATGCAATAATAGGCTAATGCACGTAGACCATAGGGCTTCCATCTGCGCACACATGAATATTATAATACCACGTATCTTGAGCCAAACGTCGCAGTAAAGCCCGCTAAGGATCCGTACAGCTATCATCATTATACTACAAATTGTGCCATCCATATTAGGCTAGGAGACAGATGTGATTTTGTAGTGAAATTCGGGAAGTATATTATTGTGTTATGTGAGTGTGTGTGTGTGTGTGTGTGTGTGTGTGTGTGTGCTTGGTGACGCACGACGTGACTTGGTTAATTGGAGGTAATGGGGTTTCTTACTAAACATCTACATTTACTCAATGGTTATGTTTGAAATAAAGTTAATTTTATCTGTTGTAGACTGCGGTTAATTACACACTAATTTAAACTTGAGATAGTAGTGTAGCTGTTGTATCAAATGGTTTCACAGAATAGAAAATTCACTGTGAACTTTAATACTGTAGATAATTAAAAATAATTAGTTTACTAAGCGTCATGATAATAACTATTCTGTTTATGTAACTATATCCAGTAGCATAATTAATGATTAAACGAACTTACCTAGTGAAGTTCTATCATAATTATGCGAAGGCTTCGTCCGAAGGGATTAGCAAATAACACTTGTAGTACCGCCTAGTGGTTCGCCAGTCTCACACTATAGTTGAGGGTAGAAAATAAAATTAAAAAATAAATTCACGTCAACAAGACAGTTGACCGACCCGCTTGCTTCATTTAGTTTAGAGAGTAGCCGCATCTTGAATATTTCACACACAATAAAGGGTTAACAAATGGGAGGGAGGGTTGCTAATCCCTTCGGACGAAGCCTTCGCATAATTATGATAGAACTTCACTAGGTAAGTTCGTTTAATCATTAATTATACTTCAGGCTTCGTCCTCGGGATTAGCAAATAACACTTGTAGATTTTTAGAGATAGTAGTGTGAAATATTTTGTTTATTCCTCAATTTTACAAACAGATATAAGAAAATAATTATAAATCAGCTTATCTTAAGCTTCATTTGAGTTATTGTTTACAATTGTTCTGGCAAAACAATCATTTCCATTGTTATTGACATTACCTGTGGTTCTATTATAGAACCAAAATGTGCTTGACGAGCCGCTCCATCCAGCGGTTTTTCTTATTCGATCTAGGCTGGCGCCCAGCTGAAGAGCCGCGGATGTAGCGGCGTGCCTTGTGCTGTGCGCGGTGGACATGTTCACATCGATACCGCTATTGCGCAGGGTGTCTTTTATCCACCTACTCAAGGTTTGAGAACCGACAGCATTGTAAGGCTTTCTAAAGCTTATGAAGAGGGAGTCAATATTCTTTCGCAACGGGCTTGATTTTACGAGTTAGGTAAGTAAAGTCAAGACAGGACATATTATTTCGGGCCGTTCCTCAAAAAACGGTAACACTAACAATGGCTGCAAACATCCTTAGCGTGTCGTTTTTAAGAGGTCAGGTATTTTGATAGTTACTTTAGAAGAGGACAATTCTATGTTTTTAAAATTAATCTTTGACAAGGTCTGTACTCTGTGCGCAGTCAAAAGAGCAATGAGAGTGATAAGTTTTTTCGAAAGGTTTTCAAGGGATAACGTTTCGTTGGGATAAAACTGGCTGAGATAATTTATTACTATTGTAGTATCCCATGTTATTTCATACTTGGGTAAAGGAGGACGTATCCGAAATATACCTTTAAAATACCTTTTAATCCTATCATCTTCTCCTAAATTATTTCCCATGAGTAGGGCAAACGCGGATCTACAAGAATTAAGCGTCCCGTATTGATATCCCTCTTCATAAAGAATGTTTAGGAAATTAATTATTTGTGGAATCGAAGCGTTATACAAATCACCATACCAGAGCCGTAAGTAAACATCATATTGTTTATAGGAGTTTTCAGAAATAGACGCCAACATCACATTAACTGCTGACGGAGATACGCTTGTTCTTACCCACGCCGTCCGCATAAGTTCCCTGCCACCGGGGTTTAATTAAGTTTGGTGTATATGTCGCGATCGCTAGAACTGGAACATAAAATTGGATTTGCATTTGCCTTAAACACAACTGGATCAGACAATAAAAGGCTTTTTTAAAAATTGGGTAGCTGTTGGCCAATGTGGTACGACTAGTACGCCCCTAGCCTTATCTGTAATTATCTTTCTCAGTGTCTTTAAAACGACAGAGAAAGGTGGGAAAGCATAGAAATAAATATCGGCCCAGGAAATTGAAAATGCATTAACTGCCATTGCATTGGGGTCTCTGTGCCAGGAGATCTAAGCAGAGTATTTAGTATTTATTCGACTGGCAAATAAGTCTATTTGAGGTACCCCATACGTTGAGACAATTTCCTGGTATGCCCAGTCCGCCTTGACTCGGCATCTGCCGTGTTATTGTCTAATGAGCTAATGTAATGAGCTATGACGTACAATTTGCGACATTCACACCACTGCCATAGCTGACTAGTGATGTCAGTGAGGTGGGGGAACGAAATACCTTCCATCCTATTAATGTAAGAGACGGCTGTAGTGTTGTCGATGAGGAGTAAAATTTGACAGTTATTTAAATCTTTAGCAAATACTTTTAAACCAAGGAAGGCCGCAAGTAGTTATATATGTTGTGTCTTCTCTTGATTACTCCACAACCCGCTAGCCCTCTCTTTGCCACAGGCAGCCCCCCCACCCCGTATTTGAGGCATCTGAGAAAATTTTCAGATCATGCGTATCGTGCTACAAAACGGTATATGTATTGCATCATACCACCATCTTAGATCAGGTAGTAACACACTAGATATATTCATAAATTTATCATAGTTATCATCAGGTTTTAAGTTTAAATGTTTTACGCGTTCAAATAGTTTAGTACATAGCAAGCTGTATTCTACAGCTGGAAAAACTGAAACTGTTAATCCAACCATTTGTTCAAATTCACGTATCTTGCATATTTTTAATTTCTGATTTGACGCGAACTATTTTTCCCGAAGGTAACGTGATCTGGAAGTTTTCAGAGTCTAAAACAAAACCTAGAAATGTACATACTTGACTAGGTATCATTAAACTTTTATCCTCATTAATTAAAAATCCGAGAGATGTAATTAATTTCTTAGATTGTACAGTATTGTACAAACATTTGTCGTATGACTCATCTAAGTAATTAATAGATATTAGGCCTGCCAAACGTAGTAACCGGACAATAGGTTTCATTATTTTAGTGAATATATATGGGGCAGTGCTTAAGCAAAATAGTAGAACGTTAAACTCGTACAGTTGTTGAACTTTAAATCTTAAATATTTTCATGAATTATAATAAATACTTATAAAATAGTAAGCATCTTTTAAATCTATTTTTGTTATTAATTTTAATACTGTCATTTTTTAAAATGATCAGCTGTAATATTTTTTTTTTTTTTTAAGTTCTTTTTAAAATTTAGGATGATACTATATTTGCCATTTGTTTTAGACACTAGAAATATACTAGATAAAAACTGAACATCGGTAAGTTGACATTTTGACATAGCTCTATTACATAATAAATTATGAAGTTATTTAAATGGGATTTCGTATCCCTTAATGCAAAAGAAAACAATGCCTATTAACTCGGGATCATTGTCATTTTTTTTTTTTCATATCAGCGAGTTATTAGTAGAAATTTGTCTCTGTCTAATTTCAACATTTTTGTCGCGTTTGGCATTAACGTCGGAAATAGCCGCGTTAATTTCGGCATTTAATACAGGAGCATTAACTAGTTTTCAATTACTCCGCAATAGTCCTTATGAATTTCGGGGCCGAAAATATTCGAAATAGTAGGATCTTCGCCCAGTATTTCGAGTATTGTACTGTTTAGCGTATCAGCTGACTCAGGCTCCTCAGTATTTGTCACCGGCTCCACGGCGCTAGCGGCGGCGGGTGGCGGCAGGGGGCGGGGGCACTCTTCGTCGGGTTCCGGGACGGGGTCGACGAGCGTCTCCGCACATGGCTCAGAATCAACAATACCGTCAAGTAGGTTTGGAACGTTGTTATTACGTTCTTGATCTGAAAACCACCGATACCTATACTAGTCATGAAACAGACCAAAGTACTGTTCGCCAGACAAATTTATCGGGTAGTACAGCTCCAAAGAGAAGTACGCAAACCCATCTAGGTAATCATTACTGACCTACACTAGTCAAGAAACAGACCAAAGTACTGTTCGCAAGACGAATTTATCGGGTAGTACAGCTCCAAAGAGAAGTACGCAAACCCATCTAGGTAATCATTACTGACCTACACTAGTCAAGAAACAGACCAAAGTACTGTTCGCAAGACTAATTTATCGGGTAGTACAGCTCCAAAGAGAAGTACGCAAACCCATCTACGTCATCATTACTAACCTACACTAGTCAAGAAACAGACCAAAGTACTGTTCGCAAGACTAATTTATCGGGTAGTACAGCTCCAAAGAGAAGTACGCAAACCCATCTACGTCATCATTACTGACCTACACTAGTCAAGAAACAGACCAAAGTACTGTTCGCAAGACTAATTTGTCGGGTAGTACAGCTCCAAGTTATAATAATATTTAGTTGTGTAAGTACCATGTTACAAGTAAGTCACACTAATTATTGACAATTAGTTAAGAAACAGTCCTAGAATACTGTCCGCAAAGCTTTTATTGGGTAGTACAACTCCAGAGAAGTACGCAAACCCGGCTAGGTAACTATAACTATCACGGGTGTAAGTAATGTTTTATTATAAAAATTATGTTTTATTATAAAATTTATGTAAAATATCACGATTGAGTCACACTAATTTATTGACAATTAGTTAAGAAACAGTCCTAAAATACTGTTCGCATAACTATTATTCTATTTTGATATTGAGTAGGTAAACTTGCAAAGATAACATTTTTTAAAATATCGTAGGAGTTTCTACGAATGGTAGTTAAACCCAATAGGTATGAAATGTAACCTATTTAGCTAATTTAGTCAACACTTTTCTTAAGATTGATTAAATGTATTGTAAAAAAATTGTATACAATATGTCCCGGAATAAACGCACACCACCAGACACCCAAATTAGAATATTATGTTATAATCATAATACATACACTGATTTTTTATTATTAAGTTTAAAACAGTGTTTTTTTTTTTTTTTATAAATTTGTTGTACAGATTGTGGGAGAAATTTATAGTCACATCACAAATTTACGCATGCACACCGTCGCACTTGCATAAGGGTCTAGCGTAGTAGATATTTCATCCATTTTAGTTTGTTTTGACTGTACAGCGGAACAGCGGAAGTGTGACAGCAATTTACGTAGTTTTAATTATTTTTGGGATAAAATATTACCCATATTAAAAATTGCAAAAATCGATTCAGTAAACGATTCTGAACAAATTATTTTCTCAAAGTGCATTAATTCAGTTACACACTGTATAAGTAAGTATCTACAAGTTACTTCTTAGTAAACATAAAACCGTGACAAAAAGGTTTTGATACACTTGATATGTATGTAAAAGTAAATAAGGCAAGTAAAATCGTTGCCTAAAGGACATGCATTATGGCGACTTATTTATCGCCAGCTCGTTATTAAACGGGCTTTGTACGGCAGCAATAAAACTAACAAACAATCAATACACAATGACTGACCTGGAGACTCCGAGCGGGAACGAGTATCAAGCGAGTTGGAACGACTCAGCGTACTTACGGCATCTTCGCAACACTTTCTTTTCTAATTTCTTGAACTACCGCAGCAGATGATCGTAATCTTCCTCGTTTCCGTTTAGGCATGTTGGATAAGCACTTGGAATAAACAATTAGCACTTTTGGGACGCGAGCGTGTGATCGTGGCGAGCACTAAAAAGCGAATGAAGCAAGCGGGTCGGTCAACTGTCTTGTTGACGTGAATTTATTTTTTAATTTTATTTTCTACCCTCAACTATAGTGTGAGACTGGCGAACCACTAGGCGGTACTACAAGTGTTATTTGCTAATCCCGAGGACGAAGCCTGAAGTATAATGATAATGCCGATGTCGGAAACATAGAGTAAAGTATATACAACGCATTCAAATATCATCTTAAATCATCCTCTCAATATTCCCTTCTCCTAATATTCACCCAAAAACCGAGAACCGGTCTCCTACACTACATTCAGTACGTTATGTCAGACAATGTTTCTTAATACGACACTTTAGGCCCGCGATGATAGTACAAAGGTCGTTTTCTTAACTGCCGCTTTGCCTACGTCATGTTATGTACAAACATAAGGTATAAATGTATATGTATTCCTTAATTATATAGTTAAACTGGCCAAGGACGCCCCAGGGACCCCGTAAAGAAGTTGGGACAGAAAGTTTGTGGACATAATAGCGTGTGGTTGGAGTTAAGAGTTACTGACAAGTTTTTTTGTGTCGCGAGAGTACTTGCTAACAAATAGAAAGTGTTTTACTCTCACAGTGAATTTCAGGATTTATGTCTTGTTTAGTTGGTTTTGTAATGAAACTTGTTATGTTTATATTTTTATATCTACACTAGCGGCCCGTCCCGGCTTCGCACGGGTAGATATAAGATTACAATAAATATAGACTAATTAGCGCCCATATTATGCGTGAAATATTGCGAAAAGAAAACTCGAAAACATGCGCTTTCCCAGACATAAGACTGAGCTAGATCGATTGCTCGTCCCCGAAAACCCCCACATATCAAATTTCTACGAAATCGTTAGGGCCGTTTCCGAGATCACATGCTTTTTCAAGCAATCAGCGCCATCTGTCGGGCTGATTTGTGAATCTAAACCATCCAGGGCGCCACTCAAACGCATACAGAAAAAATCATTTAAATCGGTCAAGCCGTTTAGGAGAAGTTCAATGACATACACACGTACAGCAGAATTATATATATAAAGATATTTCTACGACCTTTAAACGGTATAAGTTCTTTGTTGAATAATAACAACCTCGTAAGGCTTTATTACTTACATTCCTGCATTCAAAGTAAAGCGGTTGGTCTCGGTTGTCAGTCGTAGATCTACGATAATTGTGGAAGACAGTACTTAAAAATCTGTCAATGAGTCTAAACCTGTTAGATTGAAAACCGATCCTAGCATAGGTGGAAACAAAGCTAGAGAGATGATGATGACTATTATACTGACATCAGAAACAAAATTTTACATATTTTGTAGCAGACCGTACAATTAAAAAAAAGAATAATGTGATCACATTGCGAGAAGTGACCTCAAAAACGGCGAGGATAATGAGAGCTGACCAAGGACTTCTGTAAAGGTTTTGGTCAGCCGATCTAAGAGATAAGTGAAGATCACAGTATTCAAGGGGTGAGATGTTCGCAGAAAGCCTAGAGTCTTGAAGATCCAACAATGCATTCAGAATGCTATTGGGTAGCAGTAAACAGCTAATCTATTTTCATTTCATGGAGAACACCCTGTTGTCAAATGGTTAAAAAAGTATTAAGAACATGGCCATATCCTTCTCAAACATCGAATTACTTGAGAGATACAATAGAGACATAACCGACCAGACCCCATCAACATATTAAATCTTCGAACACACGTGATTCGAAACACAATAGAAAGATAATCGCAGCGCGACCGCCGGCTGTCGCTTAGTCCTCGAAACTTTAAACTCAAACTTACTTACTATCGACTTAACTACTACAGACAATGTAACGGACATCGTCTACAATCACCAAACATCACCCACACTCACACAGCAATACCAAGATTCCTCTATCCTAAACAATAGCCCAGACGTCCCGTCATTAAGCTGTTCACTTTAATTAAACGCATGCACCGGACAATGGACACGGAGCGTCACGAGCGGTCATTGCGCATTACATTCTCTTTATTAAACGTCCCTCGTCCGTGCTGCGATCCACGTACACTGCCATAGATGGAATACACGGGGAGATGTTGTGTCGAACTTATTGCAGTCATACGGCCTTACTAATAATCGTTGCATAAAGTTATGACAGGTTTATACGTCAAAAAATGTATTGTTACACAGGCTTTATTCATGACATAACTTTACACAGTGATTATTAGTAAGGGCAATAGTATTTTATCGGTTAAGATTCTTTTGCCCGAATATTTAAAAGTCACGAAAAAATGCTCTCAAATCTGATGCTGTCTTTGTCACTCTAAAGAGATA
Organism: Athetis lepigone; assembly: GCA_033675125.1. NCBI lineage: Eukaryota > Metazoa > Arthropoda > Insecta > Lepidoptera > Noctuidae > Athetis > Athetis lepigone. The sequence goes on along the minus strand of CM066239.1, from coordinate 2,122,408 downwards.
AAATAGGGCCAGCAACTGATTTGAGAGCTTAGCTAGCTAGTCTTAAAATTAAGTGACGTTTAAGTATTCGGGTGTTACACATTACTTTTGAAAGTCACAAAAAAAATTACACATTTGAAAAATAAAAAAGAGACAGTAATGAAAACATTAAAAATAATGATGTCAGCTTTATATCTGTACCTAATATTATTTATTTATTTATTTATTTTTATTTTATTTGAAAAACTCTTGTCGGATAGACCATTTATGGATGTAGGCTGTAACCTGTAGGCTATATAACATCACGCTAGAATGTACGGGAATGGAGTAAAGATGCAGGTAAAGTGGGAAAAGAGCTATATAAAACTATTCATCGTTTTATATAGCTGTTTCAAACTGCGGTGTCAAATTAAGTTGTGAGTCAAAGTTTCATACTCATGTTGCGGAATGTAAAAAAAAAATACTCATTTAATATACTCATGTTGCGGATGAAAAAAAAAAAAAAAGAAAAAACTGACACGCCCTCCCACCGCACCCAGGACGGGAGCAGTCACAGGATGATTTCCCACTCACCAAAAAAAAAATTTTTATACTCATACAATCATCAAATGAATAAAAAGCTTCTCGACAAACCATATTCTTTCTTTCTCTATAGTGATTCGATGATCTAAGTATAACATGCTAAATAATGCATAATTATGACAAATAAAACGTCTGTCAATAGTTTTTGGTAAAATGAAATCCAAACAAAAACAGTTTGAATGAAAATCGGTTTCCATCAGAAATATCTGCTGGCAGTTGGCTTGTTGACTCCGGACCGTTGATAACTAACCCCTGCTACCACTTGAGTGACGCCTGCCAATCGTCAAGCGGGATAATCTGGGAATTCATATTTGGAACGGTTTGCGGAAAAGGTTTTCCTGCATTTGAGGCATAACTTTATAATTTAAACATTCAAAAGATCATTGCATCACATCTGATTATTTAAAGACGGGAATTCATTAAAAATATAAAATCAATAGTAAAAGTTTTGGTTTTTCGGTTATTTTAAGCATCCAAAACCGACATCCGAAATCGACTGTCTTAGTCTCTCTTAATCTACTCTTAGTCAAAGCCCTCTTCACATGTTTAAGGCCCGTATATATAGACACTCTCAAATCTATTGCTGTCCTTATTTTTTTCCTTTAGAATGACAAGGACAGCAAGAGATTTGAGAGCGTCTCAGAATTGAGTGACGTCTATTAATACGGGCCTAAGAGCTACGGTGCTACAGACGGACAGAAAAACAAACAAACAAACAGACACATATAGAGGTCAAACTTATAACACCCCGCTTTTTGCGTCGACAGTTAATAAAATAACACAAGGCCGAAACTTTAAAAAATAAACAATCCACTTTACCTTCTAAATCACCCTCTCGAACGGATTAAAACGTCGGCTTATCGACAGCTACTGTCGCACCCCACTTTTATTTGTATTTCAGTTGCACAAAACGCCTGGATTTTACGAATAAATGTTATCACGGATATGGTTGGAGAGATAAGCGATATTAATATTGCTATAAATTGTCGATAACTTTGACAGGTTTTACTGGGCTGCCTATGGTTTGGTAAACAATAAAATGTTCAGTATTTTACCTTCGAACACACGTGATTTGAGGCACAATAGAAAGGCAATAGCAGCGCGACAGCCGGCTGTCGGTTGGTCGTCGAAAGTTTCAGGAGATATTGTGTTACTTCGTAGTTTTTATGGGTTTTGGAAAATAAGAAAGATTAAATGTTTATGATGGTTCATCCTACTTTTTACTTACTACTATTTTTTAAAAGCTTATGTTTGAAGAATGAATAGATGTTCACGCAAAAACTGCTAAAACAGATGCCATGAAACTTTAATAGTAAAAATTATAGCTGGTTAGTTTTTGCCCGCAAATTCGACCGCGAGTTACTTTATAGCATATAGCTATCAAAATTAAGTAGCTTTTAGTCAGTAAAACTTTTGGAAGTAAATGATTATTTTTGGAAAATAAAGTCCCAAAAAAATTAAATTAAATTTTTTATATTAGTGTGGATAAATAAATTATATTAAATTAACTTCTATAGAGAAAAATTAGAGAAGTATACATGCGGGCAAAGCCGCGGACACATACTAATAGCGTATCTGTTATTAAACTCAACCAACTTATCCAAGAGAGAGTGATCTTGTATGCTTTTTAAGAAGTTAACCAATTTTAACATCTGTATGTTTACATGACACAGCGTCTTAGGAATTCAAATATAGACTTAAAGACAATATTAAATTATCCCTCACATCAGGCCTTTTTCATAAATTATTACAATGCCACCATTTAAGAGTAAATACAGCTTTTATTTAAAGTTTAATTCGCCTTAAACATTTTTGAGCAGTAATTACTATCTGCGCCTTCTATTTGACGAAAACATCGTTCGCTAAGTATTTCAATTGCTAGAGTAATTACAAGACGTGAAGTTAGGTTCAAACTAGTGAACAGAAGGCTCCGCAAACATTTGCCTTCGTCAACAAACACTCATTAAGTACCTCTTTGAGAACGTAATGAAGTTAGTTTCTAATCGTTCTCGAATGCTCCACTGTTGAATGTTATTGCCTTAACCTTTCAGCACAAAGCGTCTCTTAAATGAACCGTTTTCAACGTGAAATATAAACACCTGCTTTCCTCCGTAAAATTTCTCTCTTTAAGTGAAAAATAAGGACGACATCCCCGACATTTCTTAGGGAGGCAACGATTTTACGCTGACAAAGTACCCTTTATACTGCCATAAGTTAAATAAGCCCGCCTTATGCCATTTTGGGGAAGGCATCGAAAAAATTGTTTCATATTTCCAGCAAAGCGTCAATATTTAATTTGACGAAAAGCCACTTTGTATTTATTTATCGTGTGCTTCAGTTACAAAGAGTTTCGTCGGCGGTGCAAACAATATTAGCGGGCCATCCACTAACGTTCATTCCTGCCGGAATGTACAATCCTTACGGAATGAACGCCAGTGGATTTGCAACAGCGAGAAAGAATGACGGTATTAAAATCCCACCACCCGTCCCGTCGCGACAATCCTTACGGAATGAACGCCAGTGGATTTGCAAGAGCGAGAAAGAATGACGGTATTATAATCCCACCACCCGTCCCGTCGCGACAATCCTTACGGAATGAACACCAGTGGATTTGCAAGAAACGACGGTATTAAAACCTCGCCACCCGCACCGTCGCGACGGGCGCGACGCGCTCTGTGATCAAGTTAGAGTGTCTGTTTATTTGTCCGGCGTGATTGAGCGCTCGTTTGTAATCATTTTGTGTTCGTATTCGTCCCGGAAGGACAAAATGCATTTCCAAGACATAGACACACAACACAATACGGTGTTATCAACTTGAGCAGTTCGTTAAAAGACGAGACATCGCCTCTTAAATATTTCTTAAAATCATCAGATTCGTCGCATGCCAGATTTTTTTAAAGTCCTATATTTCTACTTTTCTAATAACCACTTTTTCCCCACATCCTATGTCTTCATTTAGGTTTAAATAGATATTTACTTGCAATAAAACTCAAAGCAACAGCAATCTCTTTCCTAAAGGTACACATGTTTATTTATTAAACCTCATGGACATAATGTGAAAAACACTGCCCACAGGCGGACTTAATGCCTAAGTGTAGGGCCTGAGTGCCCGCTCAAATCGAGCGTCCAGCAGGGCGGGGCGTGCGGCGTCCATATCAAACAGATGCATTAACACGTAGGTGTCCTGAGTGGCGACCTAGCGGCGCGAGAACAACTTCCACGCAACGCTGCACGCTCCGCTCAACGCTCTCCACTCAGTTCGTACACTCAGGCATTTTCTCCCAGTCTACCTTAGGGTGATGCATAGACAAATCATGGTAGATGCAAAATGCAAGGGTACAAAATAATACCAAAATTAAATATATGTATATATTTACATACTATAGTACTAAATACATATAGGTACACTCACATAAACATAAAGATAAATATAAACATAAATATATAAACATAATTGTTGCAAAATGAAAATAATCCATAAAGATTGTTTAAAATGACGAGCATTCCTTTCAAATGACAACAATCCTCATAAAATAGTAGGATTGTCACCATCCACACACGCGCAATCCCTCGGTATGACTGACAAGATGCAAAGTGACAGGAATGTACATAAACGAGTGGATGGTCACTGAAGGATTGTTTTTCCTGCCGGACTGGCGCGTCGTGATAAAGTCAGGGGAAAGAACGAAGGATTGTGGTTTAGTTAGTGTCTTCAACGGTTTTATTTTATCCCGTCGCATTTCTGTACGGATTGCACGACGATACAAGCCTGAAGGAATGAACGTTAGTGGATGGCCCGCTATTCTCTGACACGAAGAGACGAGCGACCATCTTACATCGCTCGCAAAATATTGGCGTAAACCACAGTTAAACCTCCAATGCTGTTTATTGCTACACATGCTTGTGAAATAGTTGTACTCGTAACGCGATGGAGCGTGTACATTGAAGAAGATTTGAGCGTAAAAATAGCGGTAAAAGGATCAATTTTGTAACTCGGTCACGTCCGAACTCATTCAAGAGTGAATGAACGAGTCATCGTGTGAACGTATCCCTTTCTTATTCAAAACTTGACACCTAGAGAACCTACTTTTCCTCGGTATCACAAATAGGAGTTGAGTTAGCAACTTTGGAATTGATAACGTGATATTATTGAGTGGAGTATTTGGGCTAAGAAAAATATCTACGTGCGCATTTGAAACGATTGAGGTTAGAATTGGAACGTATTTATTTTCATGAACCAATTTGAAATGTAGGTTACATTTTTTTTTGTCTTGTTTCTCCGAAGGCGTTTTGTTTTGGGAGCTCTGAGCTTCAATATTAAGTCTAAACATTCTGTTTTTAACTAGACAAGACAAAAAAAAATCTGGCGAAAACTAGACTACAGGCCGATTATATATTTGATTGCTTGTTCGAAGAAGTCACAAATTGGTTTGTAAATAAAGTAGTTTTGTATCAGTGCCAAAAAATTTGGATTGTGTGATTAGTTTTAAAGATTATCTGAATAAGAAAATAAAACAAACGTTACCTCTGTATTAAATTCGTGTGGATGTAGATTTGTTACACTCGTCGTCTGTAGAAAAGTTTTATTAGATCACACATGTATTTCAGTTGTAGATCATGCATACGAAGTTACAGATTAAGAGTTAAGTTTTTTCATTTGTTGGGGTTCAAGCTTATACCATACCAAATCTCACTAAAATCGGTTCAGCGGTTGAGCCGTAAAAGGGTCACAGCCATACATTAATATTTTCACATTTATTACATTAGTAAAAATAACCGTCACATTATCTATTATCCGACAAACAACGATAAAATTAAATTATATAAAGTCAATCGTTAACGTATCACGCTCAATTACCTTGATAAACAAAATGGCCTCCGAAATAATATTGACATAAACTCGGATCACCCCCAAACGTACAAGGGTACGCGATAAATATCAATCGAAAGGATTAAAATAAACATGTTTTAAAAGCTTAAAGTTAATATCTTTATGGCCCTTTTCCATTATGAAAACACAGGGACGTAATAATGAGGCCCTTTGTGAAGTTTCTTCATATTATTTAGAAAAACAGATACATCATAAAATAGCAACAACCAATTGCAGCTTATGCGCTGTTATCCATCCATACTAATATTATAAATGGGAAAGTGTGTCTGTCTGTCTGTCTGTCTGTATGTTTGTCTTTCTTTCAAGGCAAAACGGAGCGACGAATTGACGTGATTTTTTAAGTGAAGATAGTTGAAGGGATGGAGAGTAACATAGGCTACCTATTGTCTCTTTTTAACGCGAGCGAAGCCGCGGGCAAAAGCTAGTACTAACCCTTTCAATACATTAAAGGGTATTAAAGTTAATGAGAAGATTGAGGAGTAATCTAGTGGCCACTTTAAATACTAGTAATACAAAAAGTGAAGTCATTCATAAAGTGGATATAATTGCGAACCGCGGGATCCGCGAAGAAGATGGTGATATAAATTGGTTTATTGTGCAATATTTTGATAAATCAAATTAATAATATTTTATTATATTAGTTATTAACAATATTGTGGGCCCCGTTTAAAAGGCACCTGGGGCATGGGTCCCACCCGCTCCTCCCTAGATTCGCCCCTGTAAACAACGTAATTTAGTTGGTTTTACTTTTGCGAATTAATGTGTCTGCGATTATGTTATTGCTAATTAGTGCAAATTTATTTAAATGTCTGTATTACGGTTAGTTAAGTCGGAATGTGCTGAAGATAATCTTTTAATTGTTACTAGTTCTAGCTCCTGGCTTTGACCGCGTGAATGTAAACCTATGTTATCAAATCGCGGATCTCAATGGATGATGTTCAATAGAAATATTTAATTTATATTTTTGTTTAGCTACTACTATCGAAGGGGAAAATTTTCCACCCTGTATATTTAGCTAAGTTTTCAAAAATCTTGTCATTCTTCATACGGTTTCTATTCTTATTCGTTTAGTCCCAAATTAAAGTTCCTTTAATAGAAATAATCTTAAATTTTTACATGTAGTTCATTCTTAATTGCAACAACAACCACTAGATCAACAAGCCCGTCAGATATATTTATCTCGGCCTAGTGTAAATACTTCTAACGTCGAAATAAATAAGCTAAACATACGTAGATACAAGATGGTCGTGTTATTGCCATGTTGGCTATCAGCTTTCCGGCTGAATAGCTTTTACACCCTCATCAACTCGGCACACTTCGGGAATGAACAGCGCTGGATATGAAACATTCAATTAACGCACCATATTGACCGTTTGACCATCGTCAAAAAACTAAAAAAAATACTTTTGTTTTTTAGGTTTAGCTTATTCCGGGCGTCGGTCGGCGTCGGACTGAAGTAGTGTTTATTTGGAATATGTACGCCTTTTACAAGCCACGATGTTTGTACATTTCTCCAGGAGTATTTTGCTAAGCTGGCCAGTTCCACCACGTAGTCAAGTGACCACGTACATACGCGGTCACACCATCGTAATCTTTTTTTTAGGATCGGGGCATCATTGAAACCTCATGTGATATACTTATTTCAGATTTGGACCAAAAGATATAAGTTCAGTAGAATCTGGCACATATTAAAAAGCATTATTTTAGAAAATAAAAACTTACAATTTTTGAAAAAATTACACACAAGTTTACAATTTTTAAAAAATGAATTAGTAAATTTTAGTTGCTGGAAAAGTTCTGGAGTCGAATAATTTTGATCACTAGATCAGATACTATTTACAGAAATAGGTTAAAATGATCTTATTTCGTTCTACCCGGGTTTGCATATCATTCATCTTCTATGAAACAAAGTTTGAATACTCACTCTGCTCACAGAACTCTGTTCGTAGAAGTTTATATTATGAGCTCTAAACTTAACACTGCAATTAGGTCGCGTCATAACAAACCCTTTCTACCGTAACTTACACTCCTCTCCGTCAACAAAAACATATTTTTCTTATCCATTCATCCCACAATCCATCCATGATAGCAATCCCAGTGTGTCATTACAATGTGACCACTTAAACTAGAGCCCTGACAGCTGATCGTTTCGCGCCATTTATTCCAAATGACAGCTCCCGTCAAACTGGAGGTCCATAGTTTACAATATGGCGTCGTGAAGATTTTATTTGTGACGTTTTTGATTATCACGTTCGCGCCAATTATGGCTCTTTGATGGTAGAAGGATGTTGCATGTTCGGGATTAGCTTTATGGCTCTGGTACAATCGTGAATGTTCGTGTAAGTTCGGCAATTGTCGGTTCGACTTACTTCCTATTTGGTATTCTAGTCGTGCGGCAAAGGTTCAACTAACGAAAGCGATAATTGGTTTAAAACTTTTCAAATGAAGGATAGTTTTATTGTACGTTCTATTATTTCATTATCAATTTGTACTAATATGATAACGAGGTAAAGTTTGTTTGTAGCTTAGAAGTAATCTCTGAAAATATTGCTCCGTTTTATGGACTTGACTTTCAGACAGACAAGGTTGGGGGCAGAAACTAGTGTTTGCAAGTTGTCTCACAATATTAGACAAGGACAGCCGTTTCGAAAACAATGCCTTCATAAATCTAACTTATGAGGTTATTTGGTCTAGTTTGGAAGGAAACACTTCGTAAAAACTAGACTATTTCAGAAGTTTTCTCAGTTTTAGCAAATAAATATCCGATGAAAATAAAATATGAAGATCCAAATCTTTCAGATTGAGGTTTCTGAAATTACTGTTCCTATTTATTATAATTTATAAGAATATATATTATAAGTAGGATACTTTATACCAGGGACTTCATAAATGTGAATTTTACGAATAGGCATTATGTAATGCTACGGCGTAGCTGTCGCGATCATAAGGGCTACGCCTGCTACGAGCTTTCGTAGCAAATATTGTCGTAGTCATTTTGCAGAAAAGAAGAAATTTATTTTATGTATGTTTATTAGGCATCCTTGTCTATAGGCATACGATGATTATTTTCCGAGGGACGGTTACACCACAAGCAAATTTGCGATTAATACCCAACTGACCTGTTTGTCAAGTGGTTAGTGACCCTGACTGTTAAGTTGAAGGTCGAGGATTCCATTTCCAACCAGAACATACTTTGTTTGCGTGCATGATTTATTATTCTGTGTCTGGAGGTCACTTATCTGTAAGTAGTTGTTCCCTTTCTTTCACCGTTATTTTAGATCTTCAGTTACTGCATACGTGGTTCATAGCGGTAAGTATGTTATCTGCGAGCTGGCGTACGCCACAAAACGCGTCTAAGCAACTACACCTCTGAGAGCAGTACACTCAATGGAAAGCGTTATAAGTTACCGTAACTATTATATAGAGCACCGACCTCTTGCCTCCGACTTTGTCCGAGTTAAAGTAAAAAATTTTTTTATTAGAATTCTTTTTTTACGTTTTTAATTTAGCCAATTAATTAAGCCATAGCACAGGCATTTTATTTATATGCGTACTAGGCGGTAGTTAAGGATCAGATGGCCGTGTGTGAGTTGTACTAAGATAATTATTTATTTTTGTTTAATGAAAGAATGAAGAACTTTCCACTCTATTCCTGTTATTCTACAGTTCAAATCCGCAATAAACCCATCATTAATACTTTCTACAAATATTTATTTATTTATTAAAATCTCCCTTACAGCTATCATTACAGGTATACACCTAATGCGATAGTGCGGTCTTAAAATTAACTTATTACCTACAACAAAGTTTTTTTTTTATTAATATATTTACACAACACAACAACCTTATAATCTACTCTAATCTACACTATAACATAAATGGAACAATAATACTTTTGCGAATTCACTCGAATGACAAGCAAACACGTCAAACACAAAGACAAAGACATGTATTCGTAGAATATGGTAGTTTTACAGGTGTTTAATAAAGGTTCGTACAGCATATCCACCGCATAAAGCGGCATACGAAATATTTGTGGTTACAATAAAGTAACATTTAAATTAAATTCAACATAAATTAACAAAAGACTTGTAAAAATAAAGATGTGAGATAAAACTAAATTAACTTAAAACTAACTCGAAAAGTAAAACATCAGCAGATATAACAATAAACTATAATTACATATCTATTAAATAAAATTAAACACAAAACAAAAACAACTAAAACAACTTTGGCATATGAGCTTACATTTACTAGTATTTTACCTAATTACTTTATAACTATCTACGTATCTATTTATCATTAAAAAAATCTTTCAATGTATAGAAGGACTTTAGGAGTAGCCACGACTTCAGTTTTTTTTTTGAAAAATTGATACGGCGATTCTCTTATAGGTTTAGGAATATGATTGTAAATTTTGATAGACATTAGATAACTGTTTCTATAGTGTAGGTTACTATTGCAAAATTGGGTTTTAAGTTTAGTGGGATCTCTTTTTGTGAATCTTTTGTTTTCATCTACTGTGGAGAAAAAATCGATTTTCATCTACTGTGGAGAAAAAATCGAATCGTCGATCTTGCCGTGAAGATCGTTTATAACCCGAATTGCGCGGGTCAATGGTGCTTTGGCGAGCAGGTTGGTCCTGGCCACCGGCACGGCCAGTAGCGGCGGGCGGCGCCGTTTCCACACATAGCGGTCAGGGACACAGAGACTTAGGCGCTGCAGCACTCCTGGGTTATTCTCCATGCCTCGAAGCAATCTCGCCAAATACGACACAAGCGCGAATTCCCGTCGCACCGTCAGTTGGATGTGCGTGTGGATTGAGAGATCCTTTCGAAAAACACTTCCAATCCCAACCAAATTGTAAGAGCATTTAGGAAATAATTGTGCAAACTTCATGGTAAGGTATAAAATTTGTGAAACCTAAACAAAGAAAGTTAGAACTCATTAACTGGATCTCTCAATCTGGACAACTGAAGAAAAAGCCATAACCAAGAATATACTGCCTATGTGTTTATAATTTGCATTTTAAATAATTGAGAAGGATTTGTGCAAGCTGCTAAATAAAATTTCGATTTGTTTCAAAGCCCCTTATAAGACTTATAACGGTTTAAATGGATCTCTCAGAGTGGACATTTTTCAATTGAGTGATCTTGTAAAACACGACCTAATACTGAAAAAGTATGAATAATTAACATGTTTATTGCAAATTATGCTTCTGGGAAAATTTGTGAAACAAAAATCGTGATTGAAATCTTACTTGTTCAAGAGAAAATGAAAATTTTGTTTTTTGTCGATCGTCCGAAGTGAGAGATCTTTATTTTGAAATATATTTAATAAACCAAAACTTATAGGTAGAATATAAAGGCATCAGAAATTGTGAAAAATGTTTTCCTAAAATTTGACGAATCAGTCGTCCCTGTAAGTGTTATACTTAAAAAGTTAAATCATTTTTTACAATCCTTAAGGAAAACGTTGAGTAGGGTAGACATACTTTTTTATTTTGTCGGTTTTTTTTTAACTACGTACCCTATTCATGCTAACATTGTCTACATAGTATAAAACAAAGTCGCTATCCTCTGTCTGTCCCTATTGGCGTTGACAGTGGCGACAACTGGGAATAACCCCTATGTATGCTTAGATCTTTAAAACTTTTTTAATAGATAGAGTGATTCTTAAGGAAGATTTATATGTATAATACATGCTTATTATAGTAGAGAAAAGCCGGGATTTTTAAAGATTTGTAACACCCGTGCGAAGCTGGGGCGGGTCGCTAGTTGTATATATTCATTGCAATTTGCGAAGCTGGCGTTGTGCAGTGCATTTAATGTTACAACCAGTTATTTTACATACTTTGTCCTACGGACTTATTGATTAAATACAGAAAATAAAAAAAAAGTTTAAATTAAAAAGTTTAAATTTAAAAATTTCTGAACTTTCTATATGTAAGAATTAGAATTATGAACTTAGAATTCCTTATTAAGAGCACTACACATACAGTACCTCACTTTGCCGAAACTTGTCATTTAAAAATGTAATTTAAAGTAATTTTATATTATTTAAATTGAAACCAGAACACCAGAAACAGAAACCATACACAAATTACTTGTATAATAACGTTTAAAGTGCATCATAATTTGAATTGTACCGGTAATGATTCCAACCGTCGCGGCGATATGGTCACCCTACTCAACGTTTTCCTCAAGGATTGTAAAAAATGATTTATCTTTTTAAGTATAACACTTACAGGGACGACTGAAGCGTTAAATTTTAGGAAATATTTTTTCACAATTTCTGATCTATTTATCTTCTACCTATAAGTTTTAGTTTATTAAATATAGTTCAAAAAAAGGATCTCTCAGTTGGGACGATCGACAAAAAACAAGATTTTCATTTTCTCTTGAACCAGTAAGATTTTAATCACCATTTTTGTTTCACAAATTTTCCCAAAAGCATAATTTGCAATAAACATGTTAATTATTCATACTTTTTCAGTATTAGGTCGTGTTTTACAAGATCACTCAATTGAAAATTGTCCACTCTGAGAGATCCATTTAAACCGTTATAAGTCTTATACGTGGCTTTGAAACGAATCGAAATTTTATTTAGCAGCTTGCACAAATCCTTCTCAATTATTTAAAATGCAAATTATAAACACATAGGCAGTATATTCTTGGATACGCGTTATGGCTTTTTCTTCAGTTGTCCAGAATGAGAGATCCAGTTAATGAGTTCTAACTTTCTTTGTTTAGGTTTCACAAATTTTATGCCTTACCATGAAGTTTGCACAATTATTTCCTAAATGCTCTTACAATTTGGTTGGGATTGGAAGTGTTTTCCGAAAGGATCTCTCAATCCACACGCACATGTCAGTTGGTTGTACCCGACCATACCAAGCACAAACAGAGTGGGGTACATCAACGGGTAAAACGGATATACCCCATATAATTGTTTGTACAATATAATACCCAACCGATCTAACCGACTGTTAATATAATCCCGACTAACCTAAGTACCCAACATTATTATGTGTCCCCAAAACTTAGTTTTCAAGTACGAAAGATCGGGTCAAACAGGTCCCAAGTTCGTGACCAATGGGCAAACAAGGCGATATCACAGATGGTATAACTAATAGCACTGAGTACATTCATTAATTGTGGGACGTCCGATCATTAGTAACTGCCAACGTCGACTGAAGCACACGCGTGGTCGCGCGTCGTGAACTACCCGCAAATTTGGTTGATTAGGATTGGGTGTTAGGCTGATATGTGAAAGTAATTATTTATTTATTTATTTAACTTTATGTACAACACCATACAGAGGCAATTATGAGAGGGAATTATGTGATTGTATGGTGGGTTTCAATGCAAGGTTATAAATCTAAGCCTTTTGATAAATAAAAGACGTGTATTCCACTCAAGCATTTAATAGACTGACATTGTTACAAAGTTAACAAGCGCGGCGCGCGCACATATTTATCTACCCACTTATAGTTATATTAAATACACAACACCTTCACCCTTAAATTACTACAATATACCTTAATTACAAGTTACCTTAGGTACTATATAACAGTAAGAGTTTACTACACTTAGTTACATTTAACAATAATAGAAGTCTAGTCAAACTCATCAATGCGGAATCTTTTTACCGGTTTGCGTGTACGCTTTACCTTATTCGGAGATATGTCAACATTTGAAACACCCGGGTTCTGGCTAACTATCTCCGGCACATCGGGCACATCGCTAGTGATAACGGGCGCTAATGATACTTTTCGTTCTGGTTCTGTGGGCGTGCGGGATTTGTCTAATTTCCCCGGACTAGATGCGCTCACCTCCGCCGACCCCGAACTGTCCCCCTGTTCATTAGAACTTGTTGGGAAAACCAGCGAAGGGCGAGACCGCTTAACAGGCAAGGCTGGTTGACGGTCAACACCTTCACCCATATTCCGTGTACTGCTCGCCTTTTCCGTTACCTCAGACAATAATCTTAACTTTAATTGGTCAATGTGCCTATGCACCACAGTTCCATCGGTTGATTTGACATTATAATCCGTACTACCACTTCTACTTATAATTGTCCCTGCCGACCACTTATCTTTGCTACGGTAATCCCTGTACCATACCCTATCCCCTGATTTGAAATTCCTAACCGCGCCCCCAGCATTTGCTTGTACCTGCTTCTGTCGAGCAGTAACTAATTTCTTCTGGTCTGGTTTCAAGCAATCCAGACGCATGCGCAAGTTACGCCCTAACAACATCTTGGCTGGGGATTCTCCAGTTGCGTGGTGTTGTGTGTTTCTATACGCTAATAAAAATCGACACATCGCAGAATGAATGTCAGTTTTAGATTTAATCGCCTTTTTAATATTCCGTTTACATAATTTGACGGCATTTTCAGCTGCTCCATTTGAGGCTGGATGATAAGGGGCAGAAAAAACATGTTCGATACCATTGTTATTTAAAAAACTTTGAAATTCCGCGCTGAAAAATGGGGGTCCATTGTCACTAACTACTTGTTTTGGTAGGCCAAATCTCGCCCACATATCACGCAATTCTTTTATTACTGACTGTGCGGTGGTGCTATTCATTTTAATGGCCTCTATCCACTTTGAATGTGCATCCACTACTATAAGATAAGTGTTGCCAGCAATCGGCCCTAAAAAATCTAAGTGGATCCTGGCCCACGGACGGTCAGGCCATGGCCATGCGCAGGGCGCGTGCGCGGGCGGCGCGTCCGCCACCGCGGCACACACACTGCACGCGCGGCACGCTGCCTCCACTGCCTCGTCCACTCCGGGCCACCACACATAGCTACGCGCGAGCGACTTTGTTTTTACTATGCCCATGTGACTTTCGTGAAGTTCTGCTATTACTTTACTTCTACACGAACTAGGGATAACTACCCGATGTCCCCACATAATACATCCTAATTCAATATAAAGATCATTTCGTCTATTAAAATACGGTTTTAATTCTTTTATATCTACATCGACCGGCCAGCCGTCGTTGATGTATCTAGTTACTCTGCTTAGTATATTATCATTTGCTGTTTCTTTTTTCAATATTTGATAATCGATTAACAACGCTTCCGCCGCGAAATGTAAGTACGTTTGTTCCGGTAGACTTAATTCTTCGTTTATCGACGCTTCTTTATGTTTACTAATTAGTCTCGATAAAACGTCCGCGGTATTTTTATCCGTACGAATATACTCGATATTAAAATCGTAGGCTGATAGTTTGATAGCCCACCGCTGCAAACGGCTAGCCGCTGTGTTAGGGATACCTGCATTTGGCCCAAAAATAGTGACGAGCGGCTTATGATCGGTCCGCAAAGTAAACTTCCTACCATACAAATATTGATGAAACTTATCTACTGCAAAAATGATCGCGAGTGCCTCTTTATGAATTTGGCTGTAATGCAACTCCGCACTAGTTAACGCTCGAGACGCGTACGCCACCACGCGCTCGCTGCCGTCGCGCGCGCGCTGCGCCAGCACCGCGCCGAGCCCGCGCGAGCTGGCGTCGCATGTCACTATGCTCTCCAGAGACATGTCAAAATGCGTCAGTACCGAGGTACTACATAATTTTTTTTTAATTTTATCAAAAACCAATTGATGTGTGTTGGTCCATACCCAATGCTTACCTTTTTTGAGCAATTCATAAAATGGTGCGATATGTGTACTCAGGTTTTTAATAAATTTACCATAAAAATTTACCATCCCCAGAAATGATTTTAGCTCCGAGACATTGGTTGGATGAGGCATAGCTAATATTGGTTTTACTTTGTCCGGATTAACACGTACTCCGTCTTTGTCTATTATAAACCCTAAATATTTTACTTGCCCTGCCATAAACTCGCACTTTTCTTTTCGAATTTTTAACCCGTTTCTCTCTAAAATGTCAAAAACATTTTCTACACTTTTTAAATGTGATTCTACTGACTCGCTTCTTATTAAAATATCATCATAAAAAATGACTACATCCGGGACATTTTTAAATAGATTCATCATAAACTTCTGAAAAATTCCCGGACTGGAAGAAAGGCCGTACACTAAACGGTTATATTTAAATAGTCCCCTATGTGTATTAATTACTGTGTAATTTCTAGAATTTTTATTTAAAACTAATTGATTATATGCATGTGACAAGTCCAACTTCGTAAAATAATGGTTACCGCACAAGTTACTGAATAAGTCTTCAACCTTTGGAACTGGGTACCTATCAACCAATAATGCCTTGTTAAGGGTCACCTTATAATCCGCGCATATTCTTATACCACCGTCCGCCTTCCTCGCTATGACCAGCGGCGTGGCCCAGTCGGCCCGGTCAACGGGCTCAATGACGCCGGCTCGCAGCATGGCATCCAGTTCGGCGTCGACCCGCGCGAGCAGTGCATACGGTACCGGGCGCGCGCGACAGTAGATTGGCTCGGCTCCGTCCCGCACGTACAACTTCACTTCTTCACCCGTGTATCTGCCCAATGTGCCGTCGAAAAGGCGTTCATGTCTGGATATAATATCATTAAGCATTTTATTTTTGCAAACAACAATGTTATTAAAATTATTACACTTAGAAAATTTAGGTAATTCGATATTTAACTCCGATAACCACTGCCTACCTAATAAACTTGTTGTACCTTTATTGATAACATATAAATCTAACTTTTTTACATTGTTTTTATATTTCACATTAGTCTCTAAGAACCCTATTGGTTGAATGACTGAACCATCATAAAACTTTAATTTTAATGTACATGGTTTTAACTTTAAATCCTTAAATTGAGACATGTACATTGATTTGCTTATGCAGGATAACGCCGACCCTGTATCTACTTCCATATTTAACAGTTTATTATTTACAATAACTGTCATACACACCGGTTTATAATTTGTTAAGGACATTTGGTACATAGCTTGGTCGTCGTCGTCTTCATACACGTCATCGTCGACTGCGTCTGCCGCCGCCGCCGACGCAGCTGGCTCGCTCAACCAGTGCGCTCCCCCGGCAGCGTTCGTATCTCGTTCGCTGGCCAGGCCGCGCGCTCCCCGCGCCGCAGCTCTGCCCCGCCTTGCGCCTATGCCGCGGGTCGGACCGTCTGCTCGACCTCTGTTTGACCTTCCCCGCGGTCCGTTGACGTTTGAATTTGCAATCCGTTGATCGTATTCTTTTTTTAGGCATGCCCTCCGCAAATGACCCACTTTTCTACAATAACTGCACTCAAAATCTCTGTACTTGCAGTTATATTTCTGATGACTATCATCGCCGCACGCTGCACATTTTTCCGTTCCCAATTTGTGTATGTTCTCGCCAAGTTCTCGTTCCGAAACTTGTTCCCGCGATTTCTCTACGGCCCCGGCATCCCGCTCGGCTGCCTCTAGAGTATTAGCTAAAGTCAGTGCCTTCCTATAGTCCAGATTATCTTCCGCGAACAACCTTTGACGAATGAACTCACTACGTAAGCCACACACAAACTGGTCCCTCAAGTTCTCTTCCAGGGGTTTTGAACTCACCGTAGCGAGACATTTTTTTAAGATCCGCCAGATATTCTGCTATTGTTTCTCCTGGCGATTGACGTCTTTGACGAAATCTAAACCTCTCAGCTAGTATAGAGGGTTTCGGCTGCAAATGCCCTTGTAGTAGCTCCACTGCATCCTTGTACGAGAGGCTTGACGGTTTTTTTGGACTCGCCAAAGTAGCTAACAGCTCGTAAGCTTGTTCACCGATCAAAGCAATGAGAGTTGGCAATTTCAATTCTTCCGTTATTTTGTTCGCAACAAAGTACATTTCCATCCGGTCGACGTACGCGGACCAATTGCCGTTTTTAATGTCAAATTCTCGCACTTTTCCCACTGACATTTTGTTTACCACACTGTACACACTGTTCAATAAGTTCTCTAATTAGATATTTATTACTCCGGAACGTATAGTCCATAATCCTCGTCGCCACTGATAAATAAAAGACGTGTATTCCACTCAAGCATTTAATAGACTGACATTGTTACAAAGTTAACAAGCGCGGCGCGCGCACATATTTATCTACCCACTTATAGTTATATTAAATACACAACACCTTTATATTCTGGCGAGTTTCTGTGTCTCGGTCTGTTTTAATAACATAAAAAAATGGCTTCACCTACTTTCTGACGGACGGGATGCTGATAATATCCTTGATAAACTTAGAAAGTACATGAAAATATTAAAGTCATATAAGTACTCTAACAGTTCCCAAACCCCACACGTGAGAGGCAACCGTCTACCACAATATTATTATTTAATAATAATAATAACAAAAGAAGACTATTTTGCCGGCAATTAAAGTGAACTAAAATACAA
This sequence comes from Athetis lepigone, assembly GCA_033675125.1. Lineage (NCBI taxonomy): Eukaryota > Metazoa > Arthropoda > Insecta > Lepidoptera > Noctuidae > Athetis > Athetis lepigone. The sequence continues at coordinate 2,104,621 of CM066239.1, read as the reverse complement.
AAATAAGTAAAAAAACTAAATAAGACTATTTTGTCCCACTGTAGGGCAAAGGCCTCTTCTCGTACCGAGGCGGTTATGAAAATAGACTACAATGTAAAAATAAGTAAAAAAAAGTTTTATTCCGACACGTTTTAAATATTCATAACTTTTAAATTCTCATAACGGCCAACACCTAATCAAATTCATAGTCAACGAAAAAATAACAGCCTTTTTATTAACTTTACAGCAATTTCACTCAAACCGCTTTAAATGGAGCGACTTTATTTACAACAGTTACCTACAAGTACTTCAATTTTACTGCTCGGCCAATCAAAACGCTGCACGATCGTGAAAATGAATTTTTCACCAGTACCTTGGTTATGCCGAACTAGCTGTATTTTTATAGGGACTACCAGCTGAGATATTGCGGATCGTACACATATAAGTCACTTGACATTATTACATCACAAACATTTTAAATGTAAAAAATCACCAAGATTAAGGATAACTTTGAAATGGCTGAACCGATGTAATTAAACATGTCTGTATAAGAACTCTTGCTAGATCCAAATCTTTACCTTGACTTACCTTCTTGACAATTTGAAAGTCTTTGAAAGGTCGAATTCAGTAAGTTTGAGATAACTTGTCAAAATTGTCTTTCAAAAGTCCAGTACACAAATTGATAAAGCCGCAGTTTTCATAATTTTTTTGATTTTCGCGATTGCGTAAAATTCAGTTCAAAGTCCTCTTCAAAAGATCAAAATGTCAAAAGATCAACACTTCTTTAATTGACGAGAACTTTTTACCCTATTTAAGTGATTCAATTTAAGTGCAACGTATTTGTGATGAACATACCTACATAAAAATAACATACAGACGAATTGAGAACCTCCTTCTTTTTTGAATTCGGTTAAAAGTAGAATCCGTTACGGTAGTTTTAAAGATTAGCAAACAAAAACCTACTGACAGTCCAAACTGACTGTCAGTAGGTTTTTGTTGTTGTTGTGGGTTTACCCGTCTCTAATTGTTAATACTCTTTTTTTTATATGACAAACTTTTTACTGATTTATTGTATGTATAGATTTAGGTCACACATAAACTTAAACCAATATAAAGTCAAGCTCACTAGCACAAACACAGTAAATCGCGCCGCCAATCGAGTTTTAACTTATTCGGCCGGATCAATTGCACTGGAATCGAGTTTAAAATTGATTTTCATTGCGTTTTCATTATGTATTCAAGGCACACAATATACTCTGATTGATGTACTCGCGCCATTATTACGTAGTATGTGGGATATAATGTGATTTTAATTATTTCGGGTACTTTTGCCTGTTTGTGGGCTTAATTATTTCATTATCCGAATCTGAAAGTCGTGTTTTCACCCGAAATTAGTTTGTGGTTTGAATTTAACTGTTATTATTCTGACCTGGTGAACTACTACGGTATACTACTATCATTTTAATTTATCTTTTTTGTACCTCAATTCTAATAACTGTGATGTTAATAGCTAACTATTTTCCAAAACAACTATAGTATTACACATTATAAAGAATCCAAAATTGAGGAAAAGTGTCTCCTTTCTCACTTTATTGGATGGCAACAAGTTACTCGACATGGCTCATGTCATGTCTACAGACATAGTTGCCGTCTCAGGGACAAAGTTGAAATGTCTCATGTTGTTCACACCCGCTGACGTCAATCAAATCGAAACACTGCAGTGTTATATGATGATATGATATGTTGGTAGTATCTGGTTAAGTTGATCTACTGCTATAATCTGCTTTACCTTGTGTTTCCAGGAATAGCATTAAAGGTCGATTAGGATGGACTCTAAACAGGTATAAGAATTATCCCGGTTTCAGATAGTGTCATATACAGCTTTTAGATTTTTAAGGAATTAAGAAAACATAAAGGTAGCTGAGTTCAAAAGTAGGTTAATATTTGATACTTACAACACAGCTACAAAAGCTAGTTTGACGGGTCGTCCGTGCGAAAACCGGCCATCAAGAGTTTTTCTTAGACCGTGCAACTATTCCAAATGATCCGAATAATTCATCTTAAAGTTGGTTCCTGTTCCGAAAAGATTTTTACTCCAAATATATACATAATAAATTCGGTAATACTTACGAATCCGAATTTTCACCCTCAGATTTCATGACGGTTTCAGATAGATATTTATTTCAGACCTCGAATAGTTTCTACAAGGCCGTAAAAACCCCTATTTACTCGTATATCCTAGTCATTATTTACATAGATTCCTTACACTTTACGCTAACGAAGTGTCACCTGCTTGCTTCCGAAAAGCAAAACGAAATGGTGCAATGCGTCCCGATGCGATTTTGAAATATAACGAGCTAGCCTGTTATCAACCCAGGAACTGCTTTAATGGTCCCAAACTCAACTTGTTCCTAATTGAAGAGTGCTTACACAACTCATATAGCTGCTAAATATAGACAAAGCTAGGTGGCGGCCATTTTGGAATTAGAATGTAAGATGGCTGTCATATTTTTATTGAATATTCTTTTTTTTTGTCGTAATTTTTGAGATTCTATTCGATGATTCTATGAAATAAGTTATTTTGAGAAAAGGTGAAGAACGAGTGTTAGGTAATTACACTATTTTGTCAATGGGCTCTTCTTCTACAAAGTAAGTAAGAAGTGATAGTACGTTATTCTGCAATTTTCACGGAATTTCTTTATCTTGTAAAATTTAATAAGTTCTGCAAGCGACACATTTAGATAGGGATAGATAAAGATAGTATGCTTTTCTTTGATGTAATCATATTTTCATTATTATCAAGTATACCTATATTTATACCTTCTAACAACAAGGCTCTGTAGCTAAAAATAAAAAATAAATAAACCTAAATAGCACTTATCTGAAACAAAAATGAAGTAACATACTTCTGACAACTGTATTGAAATTCACACATTAATAGCATGTCAAAATCTGTGAAAAACCGAACTTAACAATTGAAAAACGCTTTACAACCGCAAACCGTGACATTAGGAAATCTATCACTCACAATTCACATTCTTGTTAACACCCACCCATCAATGCAACCACACATCAAACCACCCAATAATTACCGGCATTCCTTCAGCAAATTAATCGCGAAAAAGCAATTCTAGGTCGACATTTAATTCGAGCAATTTTCGAGCTTTCATTCGAAGAATGATTTATTTCTGCAATCAAGGTATCAAATGTGAAAATCATCGGTTACCGTCGACAACGAGACGATTCTTTATCGGACGATGCGCCGCAGTGACAACCAATTTTTAATTACATTTTTATTTGAGTACTGCGGTAATTGGATATTGTGCAAGTATTGGTGCCTGGTGGGGCATGAAACTCGTTATTTTAAAGGCTTATTGTGTTGAAAAACGTTTGGGAGGGGACTGCATTTTAATAGGTGTAATACCGATTCTTGGACGTCATCATGACTAAAGCGTATAATACAAAAGATTGTTTCTGCAAATGCGGAAAAATTCTAATGAAGACCCAGTTAAGCAGTGGTAGGGCAACTGGCAGCTGTGTTGAATTCCGCAGGTTCGGTTAATATACGTATTAGTAATTTGTGTCAAATTTGATTGTGTGACAGCACTGACTCTGATAAAGGGAAACGTGATTAGAGATTTTAATGTAAGCCCGAAATCTCTAATCAGCCTTGAGCAGGCATGGTGACAAAGTAAATTAAATGAAGGAATATGCGATGGCCTTATGTGATAACATGATGACTGATGAAACAATAAACCGCATTGCACCGACTTTAAATAAAATAGGATAAGGCTAGGAAGAAGAATTAATAAAAGCACACCTTAAAAAAATATAGAATATTACAAATGATAATAAAATACTGTTCAACAGCGCTAGTTACGTATTATATCGTATCTAAGTTTCTATCCCCAATCATACAATAATATAGTAATTTCCTGGTCTCATTAAGCACCAGAAAACCTACTCAGTGGTTGCCTACCGCCTGATTTCCTACTATTTGTAAATGTCCAACACACGAAGATAATTGTGTGTCAGTCAATTTTGGCGCACTATGGAGCTGGAACTAACTACCAACAAATTGGCTTCGTTGTATTTTAGCGCCTTTGCTTGGAAAGTGGATTCAAAGGAGCTTCGAAATCCGAAGCTTGATGCACGTTAACACTGGCATGGACTAATGAACATCTATAAAAGAAACAACTGAGGGCCTAGACAAGTGGCATTGTAGAATAGATAACGAAAACGAATAGATTGTCAAATGTATGGAATTGACATAAGCTTTCGCTAAACAATTTGACATCTCCATATATTTGGCAATCTATTCATTTTCGCTATCTATTCTACAAAGCCACTAAGTTAGCTAAAAAACAAGTGGAAAATTCTGAAATAGATTGAATTGTGAAGGATTCAAACATACGCTTAGGTTTTAGGCGCTTAGCCATCCTCCATTTTTCCAGATTTGGATTAAAACGGTTTTCTTAACGTTACATTATTCCTAATCAGCCACTTTGGAAACTAGTTAGTGGAAACTAACGATGAAAACACATTATTAACATTATCATGGGTGCTTTTAAATTAAAACTAAAGTCATAGCAATAAGTACCACACCACTCAGTTTGTCAAAACGATCATAAAAGCCGAATTTCGGAATCAATGAAAGTTTGTAGTTTTACTATACTGTTACAATAATTTTACAATCCACCCATTAAAAGAAGAATAGTTAATAAACTCAGGCTATATACACAAACTCACGAAGAATAAGCGTAGAACGTTTACATAAAGTAACACCAAACATTAGCAATAAATAGTATATTTAAATCCCAATTCTCGCATAATTAACCAAAACAATAGAAAACGATAAAATGACCAATAAATGCGTCCGGAGTCATTTTATAAATTGGAAATATCGCTGAAATAAATTGTCTGAATATAAAACCGGTGTGAGCCCAAAATAGGAAAATATCAGTATCATAATTAATGTACTGCGCTCTTATTTCCGCTGTTGGGGTCCATTGTACTAATTAATTGTGCGAAACTATTGTTATTTAAATAGTTGCGGTTATGTTTACGACAGAAAAAAGTAATAAAATAAATACAAAAGTTTTTACTTACCTGTGATAAAACCTTTTTACAAAAACCGTCTTTAAAAATAAAAGAGAAATATCGCTTTAATTTCGGAAATTTGTGGCCATGTTAAACAATAAACTGAATCAATATATTTGTTTGAAGCCTCTTTCATTTCTAGTTTTCGCAAAATCACCTTTTTGAAGGAGGTTGAAAAATGGACAAGTTGACAGATGTCCGTTCGGATAAAAATCTGTTTGCTTATTATGTAGGTGGAACAAACCTCTGTGCTAAAACTTTGAACAGGCAACTTCCCTCCAAGAAACGCTAAAGTTGCCATTAGTAATTTGATAAAAACAAAAACCGGTCAAGTGCGAGTTCTACTCGCGCAACGAGGGTTCCGTTAATTTGTTTTTAGTGAAATAACTACAAATTTACGGTTTTCGGAGTTTTCTCTTTACTTGTGCTACATGACCTTGCTTCTTGCCAAATTTCACGATTCTAGGTCAATGGGAAGTACCCTATAGGTTTTGAGTTTTGATTCCCTTGAAAATGTCTAAATATGCAATATAAACCGCCGTATCTTTTTATTGCGTTGATTTAGAAACTTGATTTATTCACTGCTTTGGGAGATAGCAGACTTGAGTATGTGATATTAATTTCAGTTTGATATCTCGACGCGTTCCTGAGCAAAAGGTTCTTGACAGACAGACGGACAGACGGACGCCTGATGTGAACTAACTACAAATTTACGGTTTTCAGAGTTTTCCCTTTACTTGTGCTACATGACCTTGCTTCTTGTCAAATTTCACAATTCTAGGTCAATGGGAAGTACCCTATAGGTTTTGAGTTTTGATTCCCTTGAAAATGTCTAAATATGCAATATAAACCGCCGTATCTTTTTATTGCGTTGATTTAGAAACTTGATTTTTTCACTGCTTTGAGAGATAGCAGACCTGAGTATGTGATATTAATTTCAGCTTGATATCTCGACGCGTTTCTGAGAAAAAGGTTCTTGACAGACAGACGGACAGACGGACGCCTGGTGTCAACTAACTACAAATCTACGGTTTTCGGAGTTTTCCCATTACTTGTGCTACATGACCTTGCCTTTTGCCAAATTTCATGATTCTAGGTCAATGGGAAGTACTCTATAGGTTTTGAGTTTTGATTCTCTTGAAAATATCTAAATATGCAATATAAACCGCCGTATTTTTTTATTGCATTGATTTAGAAACTTGATTTTTTCACTGCTGTGAGAGATAGCAGACCTAAGTATGTGATATTAATTTCAGCTTGATATCTCGACGCGTTTATGAGAAAAAGGTTATTGACAGACAGACGGACAGACGGACGCCTGGTGTGAACTAACTACAAATTTACGGTTTTCGGAGTTTTCCCTTTACTTGTGCTACATGACCTTGCTTTTTGCTAAATTTCATGATTCTAGGTCAATGGGAAGTACCCTATAGGTTTTGATTTCCTTGCAAATGTCCAAATTTGCAATATAAACCGCCGTATCTTTTTATTGCGTTGATTTAAAAACTTGATTTTTCACTGCTTTAAGAGATAGCAGACCCGAGTATGTGATATTAATTTCAGCTTGATATCTCGACGCGTTTCTGAGAAAAAGGGTCTTGACAGCCGGACGGACGGACGGACAGACGGACAACAAAGTGATCCTATAAGGGTTCCGTTTTTACCTTTTGAGGTACGGAACCCTAAAAACTGTTTTTTTTTCCAGCACCTGCCTTACAGGGTAAGAAAAAGTCTTCTAAAAAGTTTTATATTAGAAAAATAACGCGAATATTGTACAGGGAAATTCAGCGAATAAGTACCAGAGTAACTTACTAAATATGTGTGAGAAATATCTGCGGTTTAGGCTCACACAAAGGTACAAGAATAGATCCTTTCAGCGGAATTAACTAGCGAGAATAGTCTCCTGTAAGGCTACGGTCACTAAAGCAGCGGGCACGGCGCGTGGTAGGGGCGACGTGTTTCAATGCATACATTTATATGGAACTGGCTTCGAACGCAGCGGCCGCGGCGTAGGGAGCGGTGTACGGCGGCTTAGTAGATGTTTTCGCTGAGCTTGGGCCTTTCCGTCCGAAACAGGAATTTCATTATTTTTGAGGGACTTCGGACGATACTGGTTTTTAAGCTTTTACGGTAAGAATGAAAACTCTTAAGTTTGGTATGCCAGTGGTGCTGAGTCTCTTCTTCACAAACTTAAGTTAAGAGGATCTTTCTTTTTTCATCTCATTAAAAAAGGACAGATAGTACATATTAGTTGACGGGCCTGTTGGTGTAGTAGTTAGCAGCTCTGACTGCTAAGCCGGAGGTCCGGTGTTCGATTCGCACCCAGATCAAACTTTGTGTGATAAGTATGATTGTTTGTTCTGTGTCTGGGTGTAATTTATTTATAATATGTATGTATTTATAAATTATATAAGTATGTATATCAGTTGTCTGGTTACCATAACACAAGCTCTAAGCAGAGTTTAGCTTGGGATCAGATGACCGTGTGTGAGTTGTCCCAGTATATTTATTTATTTTATTTTAGTTTAATCCTTTTTTTAATTCTTTATTGAATTGAAAGAAAAAGATGCTCTGAACTTTGTTTAGTTTGTGAACAAGAGAATCAGCACAACTTAAGGGTTTTCATTCTGACCATATAAAATTAGCTTAAAAACAGTATCATCCGAAACACCCCTCAAATATAATAATTATTAAATTCCTGTTTCCACCGGATCACTACCGGCAGACGCCTGTTCTTCCCACCGCTACTGCGCCGTGCCCGCTGACTTCGTGGCCGCAACTTAACACTTCTATAAGCTCTCTCGCGCTTATATTTTACTCTTTTTTGTGAACAGTAAATAAAACAGCCTATTTTTATTTTATATATTGTTTAGTAAGCTTACAGTCTAAAGGTCACATCTCATTAGAGCCACCCGGCAATCACTCGTTGTTGACAGGTAGTCCACGGGTGGACGTCGCGTTATCACCAATAAACGTCCCGCGGTCAACTAGTGGACCCCACGCGGTCAAGGAGTGAACGCCGAGAGGTCAACGAATTTTACATACAAATTAATTTTGAGCGGTGCATCGCCAAGTATGGTCCTCGCGTGTATCAATCGCAGGCAGCGCGCGGTCCACTCAGGACCCGCGCGTTAGCAATGCCCAGTCAACGCAAGGCAAGCATTCGAGCAGCGAGTTGTCACCGAGTGGCCCACACGCCGTCCGCGCGTGAAAGGCTTATAACCGAGGCGATCCGGTGACGCTACGGAGTTGATATAGTGAGCGCATGCATACAAGTCCATATAAAGAATACTAGCCGCAGGAGGCGAGTCGGGGCGGAGTGGGTGCCGGGTGGCTCTAATGAGCTATGACCTTAAGATCTATATCATAAGTTATTACAATAGACGCTGACATTTGCCATTTAAAAACTTCCATTTATAGCAAGCGACTAAAAATACCAAGAAAGTAAAAAGAAATTGCGTGAGTTACTTTTTAGTTCTGTTTTTACAAAAGCAGTGAACTTTGCATATCTAAATAATTGATAGAGAAAAGATTATTTAAGACCATGAAGTCAATAAAAGAGAAAAATTTAGTTTAACCACAAAAGTTCATACAATGCTTTTATTGACCCATTTGATTGCACGTGCTTTAAATAGGCTCCAAAAACTGGACGGGCACCCGCTACAGCCAGACTGGGGCCCTAGTCTGCTATTACAATCGTGTCTCAATGACCAGTCATCGGTCGGATATTTGACAACTTTGACAGTTTTTGTATGGGAAATGTGTCAAAAGTTTGACGTTACACGTCAAAAATCGATTATTGAGGCACGATTGTAGCAGACTAGGGCCCCTGTTCAGTTTTTACCTCATCAATTCTTAGTCGTAACTGTCCTGTAATTGACCTAAATAAATAATAAAATATGTTATACATTTATTTAAAGTACACATAAAACAAAAAATAGAAATGTAATTTGTGAGAGATATTTAGATTCCAAGTCTAAACTAAGCCTAGGCCTGTATTTTAGAGCGCCAAGCTTTCTTTTTACATCATCATTAAACCTCATTACCAATCACAAAAGCAAATTAATATAAAATACAAATAAAGTACAAAAACATCAAGAAAAAAATAAAAAATATTAAAAAACAAAAAACCCGACTGCTTGAAAAACTGAAAATAAAGAAACAAGCCCAGCAGTTTAGAATTCTGTTAAGTAATACTAAATAAATACACAATTGAAATAGTTTTATAATCTATACACATATAAAACAAATCATAAATTCTAATGCAGAACAGAACAACTCACAGTCGGGGCCCATTCAAATTTTACCAATCAAATCTTCCCAAGGGGCCCTACGGTGGCCGGTAGCCATCTTGCGACTCTCGACGTCTACGCCTAGGTCCCTGTCTGGGGCGTCACACGCGGGCGCGTGGGGCGACGCTGCCTCACACGCACCGCCGCCTCCTTCTCCAGCATGACTGCTTCGCCGCAGAAGGAGGCGACGGCTTCCCATTCAGTCTCGCCCCGGAGCATGGCCTGAACCAGCGCCGGGCGCGAGAGGTCACCGCCGCTGATCGCCTCTGCGAGGACACGGCGATGGCTCGCCCTAGCGGGGCACATCTCCACCATATTATAAAATGAAGAAATGCAGGAACAGTCGAGAAAAAAAAACTTAAATCAATAGATAAGTAAAATTGTTTTATTAAACAACTTTAAAACGTTATATATCCTAAACTATTATTTAAAATGAAAAATGATAAAAGGAACCTAAAGATGATTTTAAAATACCTATTCAACGATACCCCACTCGACATAGTTCATCGACATTTTTTTTTTCATTTTGACAATATGGCGTCTGGTTGTCGCTGTGGTGAATTTTTATTACTGTCATATCTTTAGTGACACTCGCAAGGTTAAGACGAATCGATTGACGTAAGAATTATCAAAATCGGCCTACGCATTCGGTCTCTAGAACGCCACGTAGAATCAAACATACATACATAGACTGATAAACACATTACCCTCCTTTGCGTCGCGCAGTCGGGTAAAAAAGAAAGATATAAAATAATAAATATATGAATTTGATGTTAACAATGTACTTATGCGTAGTAAACTTAACAATACTTAGAAAAAAAACTTACAGTAAGCAAATTCAAGTTGGACTGATTCAATATTATTTATACTTACTGATATATTCGACTGAGTTTCAACAAGGCAACGGTTTTCAGCAGTAGTTCAATTTGAACCGCTCCGCATTGGTGGACTGCGATACGGGGCTTCCGCGCAAATGGATACGTTTTATTTCCATATTTTTCAATCCCTGTGATGTTCAGTCAGTGTGTGATGCTGGTATTAAATGACAAATTGCTTGAATAATGTTCAATTACTCAGAAAGGAGTATAGTGGTGATTACAGACGACAGATCATAAGAGAAGCTGATTTTTCCAGTATATGTGGGGATTAGCTGCCCCCGCGGTTTCACCCGCATCTTTATTTCTGGTGTTATATAGCTTATAACCATCCTCGATAATATTTTTTCTATCAGATCAGTAGTTCCTAACAATAGCATGTTCATCCAATAAAACAAACTATTCAGCTATAAAATAAATAAATAAATAATAAATATCTTGGGACAACTCACACACGGTCATCTGATCCCAAGCTAAGCAGAGCTTGTGTTATGGTAACCAGATAACTGATATACATACTTATATAATTTATAAATACATACATATATAGATAAATCACACCCAGACACAGAACAAACAATCATGCTCATCACACAAAGTTTGCCCTGGGTGGGAATCGAACCCACGAACTCCGGCTTAGTATTCAGGGCTACTAACCACTAGACCAACAGGCCCGTCATATAAAATATCCATACTATATACTATAATATTATAAATGCGAGTGTAACTCTGTCTGTCTTTATGTCTATCTGTCTGTCTCTTCTTCACGCCTACACCACTGAACCGATTTGAATGAAATTTGGTACAGATATAGTCTGGGACCCGAGAAAGGACATAGGATAGTTTTCATGCCCCGGGAATGGGAACTATTATTCGACGCGGACGAAGTCGCGGGCAAAAGCTAGTTACTAATATTATAAAGCTGAATAGTTTGTAGATTCAGATGAAAAGCGACCTAATTTTCCAGCCACTGTAACTTACGACAAGGTCCGCTTTATGCTTGTCTGCTCGCAGACTTGAAGGAACAAGCATGAGGCGGGGCTGAGGCAACCGCTACCAGCGCTATTATAATACCGCTCCAGGAAGCGAGAATGTTCGCGGTCAACAAACACTATGATTTATTGACAGTTGGACTTTCCAGTTTGGGGCAGAACTGTGAAGATAAGATCAGACTAAACATTTTGATTCCTACGTCCACCATGCCCTATGTATGAAAATTCAAGCGAAATATCTCGGGGCAACTCACACACGATCATCTGAGCTTAGGTCGCAACCAGACAACAGATAAACGTACTTACATAATTCATAAATACATACAAATGACACTCAGACACATAACAAAGAATCATGCACCTCGCACAATGTTTGTCCTGAATGAAAATCAACCCGGATATAAAACATCAATATTGCGCCTGAATTACAAAACTTAGCTACTGAGTTATACGATACTCATTGTTAAATAATTGGGTGACTTTCTGGCCAAATTACAAAATAAAAATCATTTAATATTTTAATGTAAGCCCACGACGCAAAAAGAGGTGTGTTATATGTTTAGCCGATATTGTGTGTGTGTGTGTGTATCCCTGAGTCTGTGGCACCGTAGTTTTATTATAAATGTAAAAATTGATTACTGATGACCACTATTTTACAAGTCTGTCTGCATCGAAATTCATCATAATTACTTTGTTTTGCTCACTCCTTTCCCCAAGTTTTTTGAACCAACTCCATTCACAGAATTTCATTCTAAGTCAGTTTAATCCAATTGAAGCAATCACAATGGCGGCAGAGCCCGCATAGCGCCGCACTCGCCGTCCGAAAACAGCCACAAATAGCGAAATAGCACCGAAGATTGCACCAAATTGCCCTTCATCCAATGACTTAAAGGGAAGCTAATTTGCCCCACCCAGTGTGGGATTACAGAATTCTGGTGCAAACATTTATTCGAATATATCGACGGTAGCAATTTTGCTGGCCAGCAAATAATTTGTACAGGATTCACCGTAACGAGTTTTACGTGGGTATTTCTGATATATTGCTACCGTTCCTTGTGCGAGTTTGTACAAATATGTTTCTTTTTAATTGTTTATTACATTTTTTCGTTTATCGAATTCTGTTTTGTTTTTTGTGACTTCTGACACACCTCGCTGGATTTTTGGATGATTTTGGATTGTCACAAGCATTTAGGCCTGGCGCTGATTGCAATTTTTTGTCACCGTGACTTATTGTTACTGTCACCTGCTGTCACTCACGATGCGCTCACTGAAACCTCCCACCCACCGTGACAAAAAGTCACGGTGACAAAAAGTTGCAGTCAGCGGCGGGCCTTATTGAGCATCACGTTAGGCCCGCCGCTGACTGCAACTTTTTGTCACTACGTCGAGTGCTATGAAAACTATACTGAGTGCGCTCATTATGGTGACGTGATACTACGGTGACAAAAAGTTCCAGCGGCAGGCAACACCTGAGTGACGTGACTGTCGCTCGCCCTGTACATTACTATGGGAGTCCGCTCACTAGTGACTATTTGTCACTCGGCCGGCTCTGTGCGTTCAGAGTAGACGTATCCGTATGCTAATAAAAACTGTGGCTGTGTCTTGATTTTATTTTAAAAGATGTCGTTTTCTTTGTTGGAGGAAGACATTGACAATAAGTTGTTAATAGAGAAGGTAGAGAAGAGGTGCAAAAATTATTCTTTCTTGCTTCTGCTTTGAAGCAAAATGTATAATGTTACCAATATTATGTAAAACTTGGTATTTGAAAAGAGTATCCTTGGACTTTCTTGCTTGTTTTTCTCCAAACTGCGTATTGAAACAAGCAACAAGCTTGAACTTTCTTTTAAATAAATTCTTTGACTTTGCTTGGCAAGAGTAACTAAAACTAAAACTAAAAACTAAAAAGAGTAACTAAAACTAGTAAGTCTCAGATCTTGGGCTATAATTCCATGTACTTTAATGAAAATACGCTACTCAAGGTGCGCACTATTGATTTCTTCAGAAACTTAGTCGAAGCAAGAAGTTCTTGCTAACGCAAAAGCTGCTGTAATTTCTTAGCAATAGTGTCTTATTTAAGTTAAGGCTAGAGATTCTCAAACTTATTAGTTTCGTGGACCACCCGTCCTGATTTTTGCTATTGGGTAAAACAAACTATTTCGTTTAATAAAGACTTATATATAGTTTATAGGTAGTTTTATAACCGTGATAACTGTGGTTAAGGCTAACTTCCTCAGGTATTTATATGTAAACTAGCTTTTGCCCGAGGCTCCACTCGCGTTAGAAAGAGACAAAAAGTAGCCAATGTCGCGCTCCATCCCTTCGACTCTCCACTTAAAAAATAATAACCGTCGCTCCGTTTTGCTGTGAAAGACGGACAAACAGACACACAAACACACACACACACACACTTTCCCATTTATAAAATTAAAGTTTGTACCTATATTAAATTTATTTTGGACATCACTGACGTGTCCCGCTACGAAAAGAACGTAAAGCCATTCGTAGATCTGACATTGGTGCCGATTCTCGTATTTACAAACTAACCTAAATTTATGTTAAGTGCATCTTTCTCTTTCCATTTCAATAAGAAAAGGACATAAAATAAAATATTAGTAAGGTCAAATTAAGACACTCAACATGGCGACTAAATAAACACCAGTTTTCTTCAGACGCTATCTAATTTGGCAAGATGAAACTAAAATGTATCTTCTGTCCCTTTCTTTAAGAAATGGAAAGAGAAAGATGCATTGAACTTTAATTTAATTAAGTATTGTGAACTTGAGAATCAGCACCAATGTTTACTTGTAGCCAAAAGCCAGACAGTCTGACAACAGGAAGACTATAAAATCAATTACAAATTGTGTCAAATACACAAATGGCTATCCAGAAGAGTTGTTAAAACTGAGTGATTCCAATAAAGCCGCACTTAATATTATTAATAAGTACTTTGTAGAAGTTGGTCAATCATTGGCAGAAAAACATACCCGCAATCCTGGCCCGTCCATATCTCATAATACCCAATCATCAATGTTTTCATGCAATAACCATTCGCGATCTTTTGTATGCGAAGAAACGACGGAAGAAGAAATGACACATACCATCATATCATTAAAATCAAATTGTGCTACAGGTTGTGACAATATATCATCGGATCTACTAAAAAGGCACGTTGAGCTGTTAGTACCCCCTCTCACACACATTTTCAACAAGTGCTTGGAATGTGGTATATTCCCGAATAATCTCAAACTGTCTGAAGTTCGCCCTATCTATAAGGGAGGTGACCGTGATCGTGTTAATAGCTACAGGCCGATATCCATCCTACCCTCCTTGTCAAAGGTTTTTGAACGACTTTTAAACAAGAGGCTTGTCAACTATTTAGAGGGTGAGGGGCTACTTTCTTGTGCCCAGTTTGGCTTTCGGAGGCATAGAAGTACAGATGATGCCATCCATACATTAACTAATTGTATAGCTTCCAACTTAGACTCTGGAAAGAAATGTCTTGCCATCTTTCTGGATCTGGCCAAGGCGTTTGATACGATCGCGGTCCCCATCCTTTTAAGAAAACTTGAGAGATTCGGTATAAGAGACACACAACTTAAACTCTTCGAAAGCTATCTCACAGAAAGATCTCAGTGTGTGAGAATGGGTAACAGTACTAGCTCTTATCTTCCTATAACATATGGAGTTCCGCAGGGCAGTATCTTGGGACCTACCCTCTTTCTCGTTTATATAAACGACCTCACCAACCTATCTATACCCCAAGGCAAAATAATCTCCTACGCAGACGATACTGCTCTTATATTCAACGCCGACAGTTGGGATGAGGTATTTAACTATGCCCAACGAGGACTGGATGTAGTGAATAGATGGCTACGTAATAATCTACTCACACTGAATAGTGAGAAAACAAAATTTTTGATTTTTAGAATACGAAATCCACCTAAACTGATTACCCCAAAACATTGTCTTATACCTCACAATTGTTCGGGTATTGATAACTGTGATTGCGTACCTCTAGAACGAGTAAACAATGTTAAATATTTGGGTATTATAGTAGACCACAATTTATCATTTAAGGCACATTTAAAAGCTCTGACGGGAAGAGTAAGAAAACTTATATATATTTTTAAAACATTGCGACATGTAGCTGATCTCAAATTATTAAAACAAGTGTATTACTCCCTCTGCCAATCTATTATTAATTATGGAATAATAGTATGGGGAGGTACTGCCAAAACTACTCTAAAAGGTCTTGAGATTGCTCAGCGTGCAATTTTAAAAGTGTATACTTTTCGTCCAACTTATTTTCCTACAAACATTCTGTATAAGTCTTGCAAAGTCCTTACAGTGAGGCAATTGTTCTTACTCAACATTGTCCTAAAACAACACTGTGAACTTACATACAATACCAATCTCGCAAATAAACGCAGAAAACATGATGTTGTAGTACGCACACATAACCCTAAAACCTCTTTCATTAAAAGATTTTTCATCTTTTTAGCACCATATGTGTATAATAAAATTAATAAATCAATAAATATTTATTCGCTTAACAAATTCCACTGTAAAAAAAAGGTACAAGAATTTTTGATGGCACTATCCTATGAAGAAACTGAGAAACTTATTCAGATAATCAGTTAATATGTAACTAGTATTTATAAAAAACGTACATTTACTTAGCTCTTGCGCATTAAATATGTAGGTATAACATACACTCACATCCTCACTACACACAAACATACATACACACATATACACACACCCACACCCACACACATCACATACACAATTCACAAATCTAATTGTAAGTAATTTAAGCTTAGTTACTTTAGAACCGATTTTTCAATGGTCGGATAACTTTTATTCTGGTGATGAAATGAGAGTTTGACATATTTCCTTTACAAATCTGTCACACTGTCATAATTATTCTTCGGATGAGGATTGTCCAGCTTTTGAAAATTATCCCTTAATTTAATCTTACCGATAAAAATACTTTTTCTTTTTCTTTTTTGTTTTGGTTTCGTATCTTAAACTTAAACTTCTGCATCTTACTAATTTAGGTTACTTTATAAACTGTCCCTGAGGGGAACGGCGCTGTAAGCTGAGATACAGGCTCACGCCTAGTTCGGCTGCAGATGCTACTTCTCTTTATTATAAGTAAACTGTCAGCCTATTTTGTAAGAACAACTGTACCGTTTTTTTTTTTTGAGTAAATAAATTATTATTATTATTATTTATTTTATATGCGTTACATATCTCGGGACCCAAGGATCCCGGGCTTTTGGAAGGCATACGAGGGGCCGAAGCCAACTCGCAGAGGCCCCTTGAGCTAAACTTTATGTGAAAAGGGACACCAACCGGCGATTATCCCTATATGCACTATGTAAGTGCACCTAAGGACAACCCCCGGTGGGTGTTGGACTATTGTAAAATATGGCAACTAACAAAAAAAATTGAACTATGGGCTTGGATTCTTTAATGAATAAGGTACCAGATACTATGGAATGACTATGGCCCCTGCCTGATCAATGTTTGTATACACAGATAGAATGGCAGGGGGTGACTTGCACACTCAGTAAATGGGCCCCCGAAAACGGTCGCTGGCACATAGTGACGTAGCGACAAGGGGACAACATATATCGAGGTGCTAGAGGAGTGGAGAGGTATTCCACGGCTATCAGGACAATCCCGGAAGTACGGTCAAGATCCCTACCAGCATCTTACTGGAATACTTCCTTCCCCCGAGCACGTATGCTCTTGCGAATCTCCACTCAAACCAGCCAATGAAGGCAAGAGTGAGGTGGGAGCCTTGTTCTTCGTCAGTGCTCACTCTGGCCGGCCAGTTAAGGCAAGCCAGAGATGAAGAACAAAGGGTCTCCCGGGAGGTCAGGTCCACGGGGTCGCTACTGCCCGACAGCTCGCCACACGCTGCCCTGCGGGTTTATTATTATTATTATTATTAGTTTAGAGAACCGAGGGGTATCGTGTTGACAGAAAGTTGACTTTAATCAGTTTCAGTTTAATATATAGATGAAAACGGCTAGGAAGTAGATTTAAGGTGAACGCAGACTTGGCCGCACCGCACGCGCCGCAGTCCCCGCAGTCATCGCATTTTGTTAATGGCCTCGCACATCTATCCGCACCGCAGTCACTGCAGTCGTTCCCGTCGCCGCACGCGATTTCTTTCATTCAGTTTGTAATATAAATTAAGCGCCGCGCTAGCCGCAGCGTCCGCTGCGTGCGGGCCGGCGTTGGTGACGTCATCAGCTACGGTTTGGGGATTTCGGTCGTTTCAGGGTCTGCGGCAACTGCGACGCGGGTAGGTGTGCGAGGTGGCATAGAACTTCATATAAAGAATTCGAATGCGAAGACTGCGGCGCGTGCGGTGCGGCTATGTCTGCGTTCACCTTTATGATCCATACTAATGTAATGAACTAACTGCATACGTACCAGACGGCTGTCGGTCGATAACGCTTTAAGAATTAAATAGGGTATTACACTGTATAAGAGAAAAAATCCAAAAATATATTATTGAGGTCGCTTAGGCAAAAAGCAGCCGAACAGTGTTAGTTTTAGTTCATAAAACTAGAAAATATTTTTTTAAATTCAATTCATAGTTTTCAGTTTTTTTTATCTGTTCTTGAACACACCGAAATACAGACCACAGACAGTGACAGCTGTCGACTGTCAACAGTGTCAACTAGACGTCACTATTTGTTTTATTTATAACCTCTTATTACGATCTTTATTATAAAAATATACTTTTTTATGGAAGTTATTGTGAAAGATATTTTAGATGGCTAATGCATACATAGGTACTTACATCAAAGTGATATTTACCAAAGTACAAACGGGTTTTTATGGTGTAATAGTTGGAATACTCTTCCCACAATTTTTAACTAAGTTTTTCTTAAATTTGATTCAGTTAACACTAGAATTCACAATTATTCCGATGTTTTCACACTTGTGTTCTTGCATTCCGAAACGCACACCAACGGTAAGTCGAACAGTAACTAATTTTTGAGATAAAAACAATAATAATGATGTAAAGCGTCAGACAGAGCATTTGTTTATTTACATGACGTGAGGGCGTCATAACGCCAGAGCAAAACCACGCCCACGGCGTATTCCGTATTTGGAAATTTCCGCGCGAAATTTGAAAATACAATTTTTAAAAGCGTTTTTAGGGTACTTAGCGTTTAAATAAAAATTTAGGATTTTTTTTAGTGGTTTCTTAGTACTGTAGGAGTTATATGAAATACTTAAAAAAAAGAGTGTAATACCCTATTACTGAACCGACTATAATAACATTTGGTATGAAGTACGCTTGTTCCACTTTCGCTGACTTCTACGTAATCGTAAAAAAAACCTGCCGGGGTCGCGGTATGTTTATAATAGTTACCGTGACCCCGGAACATAAAGGGCAACCGAAGGAACATGAGTGGGTTTTAACACAGATTAATAAATAGTAGTAAAAGTCTGACACCGCCGCACCCAGGACGGGAGCAGTCATTTGATGATTTCCCACTACCCAAAAAAAAAACTCGCTCAGAACTTTGGGAAAGAATGCCTCAAACTAAGACATGACTCCGTTTATTAGTGAAACGTTAAAAATAAATTAAGTTCGCTTTGTATGTTAATGTGATTAAAAGTTAAAAGCTTAACAATTACTTTTCAGTAATTAACGCGTTAGAAAGTGCTTATAACTTCTTACTTTGTATTTGTACTTCGCCTGCGAATGAGTATGACGATGATAGGAACAAATGAATAATTTTATTGGTGATTAAATTGTAATTGTAACGGATTAAATTGTAATTAAATTTAATTATTATAACGGAATTGATGTCACGAAATGAGTACGTCTTCGATAGTTCTATCGAATAGGTCTTTGTCCACCGCCGCCGTCACCGTGAGGGCAATGACAATGAAATGACGGCACCGAAGTGTCGATACATACATCCATACTAATACTATAAATGCAAAAGTGTGTCTGTCTGTCTGTCTGTCTGTTTGTCTTTCTTTCACGGCAAAACGGAGCGACGGATTGACGTGACTTTTAAGTGGAGATTAGTTGAAGGGATGGAGAGTAACATAGGCTACTTTTTGTCTCTTTCTAACGCGAGCGAAGCCGCGGGCAGAAGCTAGTTTACTATAACAGCGTGTCCAGCGCATACCATGTCACCTCGTATTAAACTCGGCTCGACGTCATCTTGTTCTCGGGTGTGACGGTGCAGTGGACAGAAGGCCCTTTTCAGATTAATTTATTGTATATTTGTTTTTCATGTTAAAGATAATCTTATAAATTTAAAAAAAAAAACTGGTCAAATAATTTAAAGAGTTTTGTTCAAACTAATCTGTATACAAATTGATAAAAGATATACTAAACTTCTCTGTTGAAATATGATTGTCCACATACATTGTCATAGGTCGCGGTTAATTTGTACCTACGCAATGTTGAAATTTTTGTCTTTACTGTAAAATACATTGCCTCTAACAGCATTTCTTGATTCTGGTTCAAGGAGTTCTCTTGAAGTTTTTATTCCCTTACGACAATCGTTACGGTCAGAAACCAAAAAGTCTGACAAAATCTTACGGTTTAGTTTCCCAATAGCAGTTCCCCAATAACGGCAGTAACCGGGTTATGGAGGTCTAATATGTAATTGCTTTACCTAAAATATCTGTATTCAGCTGGATTCGATTAGATTATAAAATGTTACATTGTAGTTAAAGTCGTTAACTTTTAAAAAGTCAAACCATAAATAACAGGAAATGTACGAAAAGCTTTCTGAACGAAGTCATAAAGACAAGACCATTGAAAACATTTCCGAACTTGAAAACATAATTTACCTGTAACATTTCAATGGACGGAAGATAAAAATGATATCGGATTTTTTTCCTGTAAATGCTTGTAAACATTCAATACGTAGGTATTTTTTCCTATAAGTATTACATTTATTTAGAAATATAACTTTTTCAACATTATTTGAATTCTAATTAATTATGGCAGACAAAATATAAGATTTTTATATTAAAATGTCAAAATCTAAAAACGCCTTTAAAATTAAATTAAAATAATATTTAGCAGAGACAGTTTTGTGAACTTTCAAGTGATTTTGGATGTAACTTAAAATTTTAATTCTTTCCGATGTTTTACCTTTATTATTAAGGTTTATGTTTTGTTTTTCTTGTAAGTGAATGTTGTAAATTCTTTTAGAAAAAATAAATTTTAAAAACTATTGATACGTGAGATGTCAGTGATGTATAACATTACAGACATCTCACAAAAATCACATGAATGATCTCGAAAATCACATGTACCTAGCTTGTTCCCGGTTGTCACCCATCGATCTTTGACAATTGTTACGGGTAGTCAGAAACACGAATTAAGGTCAGAAGCTCTGACAGTCTGCCTAACCAAGTGACTAGTTAGGGAGATCGGATAGGATATGTATTTTTTTTCCTTATTATTTGTTAGTTATATATATACGGCTGGATCAGGATGGACTCGAAGTCGACCCCAACAAGTCCCGTAAAGGCTGTATGTAAGTTCATAAAACTTAGATAACAATTACACTAGATAATCGTGCTATATTAGAACATGAAAGTAGTAAATCCGGAAACTTTAACGATTTAACCTTTGTAAGTTTAGTGCCGTCAACATTAGAAGCTGACCCATAGACGTCAAGCTGACATAAAAATACTTTTAATAATAACATAAAAGTTACGTCCTTTGGTCCTGGCGCCACAGATTCCTTTTATAGTTGCAAAATTGAGCTAAAAGATAAGGCCCGATTACACTGATGTGTGCCAATTATTATTCCGTCAAAATTTAGATTCAAGCTTTCGACAACCAAGCGACAGCCGGCTGTCTCGGTGCTATTGTCTTTCTATTGCGTATAAAATCAGGTGTGTTCAAAGGTCAAAACTAACTCGGTGTACCGTCGCCGGCGCGGACAAGACTACTACCGGAGTCCACAAAAACTTAGACCTTAGTCGTTCTCACCCCCTGATCGCGGCGGGTAAAACATCCAAAGCCTTAGGGCAACGTAGTGAAGTGTTACTAACATAGATTTAAGTTTTATTTTTACTAAAAAGTTGTCAGGTTAAGATATTTAATTTTATATATCGGTCTTTGCAGCTTAAAGTAAGAGTTATTCTATTCTATAGAATACGGGTGACCAGCGTCCGCGCTCATAATTTGTCCGCTCTAAATACACACATCAAAAGTGTCTAGGGATCAAGCATTTTTATGCGGATTTCTTGAGATTGAGATGTGGCTTTGTAATAAATTTATGATTTTATAAATTTATATGGATCCTTTTTGGTGCATTTCATAATTTGAATCAGGAACTGTGAATCAAATTCGAGTAAAAGATGAAAATCAGCTGTCAATATTTTCCCTATAAAAACAAACAACGCATTGAAGACATTATTAGTGCTACTGTTTCCCTACTACTGATTAAAACCAACGTTATTATGGAGCGGCGACGTCATTTAAGCAGGGAAGAAATGCTCAGAGCCGTGGGAATGATAGAAGCTGGTTCCCGGCAACGTACTGTGGCTTTAGCTCTGAATACAAGTCAGAGTGTTATCAGTCGACTTTGGACACGTTACCGAAGCACTGGTACCGTGGCTGAGCGCCATGGAGGACGGTATCGCTGCACCACACGGAGACAAGACCGATACATTCAAATCTTAACTCGAAGAGCTCCAACAATAACCGCCATGATGTTAGCCGTGAGGCTTCATCACTCTTCAGGGAACTTAATTAGCGACCAAACAGTCAGAAACCGCTTGCATGAAGTGAACCTTTATTCCCGAAGACCGCTACGGGTACCACCTATAGCAATGCACAATCGTAGGATTCGATATCAATGGGCTCTTGAACACAGAAATTGGGCAGAAGAACAATGGCGTTTCGTGTGCTTTTCTGATGAGTCTCGTTTTGGTATGAGACCGGATACAAGACGTATACGACACTGGAGAACCCCTGGACGCCAACAGCGATTAAAATCCTGCCAGGAAGTCCATCCTTATAGTAGTGGAACCATCATGGTATGGACGGGGATTTGGATCGGCGGAAGAACTGAGTTGATTTGGATCAGAGGCAACCTCAACGCTCAAATTTATGCTGAGACGATTGTATCAGACGTCATCGTTCCTCTACAAGTGCAAATCGGTCCCTTATTTCAGTTAATGCATGATAATGCACGACCGCACACCGCAAGAGTTGTAAGACAGACTCTCGCCGCAGCTAACATCAATGTCCTGCCCTGGCCTGCTCAGTCGCCAGACTTTAACCCGATTGAGCATGCATGGGATATGCTACAGAGAAGAGCTCTGCCTTTTTTTGTTGTTGCAACGAACATGGGCGGCCATTCCACAGCGAGATTTGGATGAACTCATTTTGAGTATGCCAAACCGATGTTCTTGTGTTGTTAGTGTTCGCGGTAAAAACACGGATTATTAATTGTTTAAGTTACCCAATAAAATTTTAGAGAAAACTGTTATTTCAGTCTTTTTTTCGAACTTTTGTGTTAGTGGTTCAAATGTCAAAAATCCCTTTATTAGGAAAATGGCAAATTTCTTTATTAATGCAAAGGTGACTTCGTTTATCGTTACTGTGACAAACGAAAACACTTTATTTGATGAATCCTTAAAGAAAATTTTAATTAATATCAATCAGGAGAAAAGTTATTGCAAACATATATGTTGATCCCTAGACACTTTTGATGTGTGTAGCTACCGCGGCCCCGGAACATAAAGAGCAACCAAAGAAAGGGTGGGTTATAATCAGTTAAAGTCTGACACTCCCTCCTGCCACGCCCAGAGCGGGAAAAGTCTTTGATAATTTCCCATCCACAAAAAAAAATTCGTGGCCATAATTTGTCCGCTCTAGTGTATGCGGGCCCTTAATTAGATGAAAAGTTTTAATAAAAGTTTAACGGTGCAGATATCTCGTGTTATGACGTGACGGATATTGCATTTCTAGTTAGGAGAAACTTATAACTTGCTTTTGAAGCAAACTTTGTTGCAATTCCTAAAGTTATTTTCGAGTACCAACTACCAAGTTATTCAAGTTTTATATTGTTTGCTTCGAAGGATAATTTCTTAGTAGCTGTTTTATTTGTTCTGTGAAGTTTTACCTGAAATACGGTGCAGACAAATAGGTATCTAGCAATAACAAATATAATTTGTTATATCTATCAAAACATAAGTATTAACCTTTCGACGGCCAAGCGACAACCGGCTGTCGCGCTGCTTTTGTGTCTCGAATCAAATGTTTTCGAAGGTAACAGACAACGAGTAAAGACGACATCTAGAAGATTTGTTCATGCACCGACTTATAAATTAACGATCTACCCACGAAATATTTTATAGACATGGCTAGAAAAAATAACCACAATAAAATATGTGAGTATCGATCATATCACAGACCTGTAATACCGTACACTCATGGACAAGTAGTTCAAGGTTATAGCCGGTGGGGTTGTGTCCCCCCCTCCCCCCCCCCCCCCCCCTAGTATATCTATGTTACAGGCTAGCCTCCCCTTTTTCCCTTTATAAAAATATCTACAAATGGATAAAAAATAAACACACATTGATCACACATTGGTCTGACAATTCTTGATGAAATATTATCATGAAAAACACATATCATAGATAATAGTCGTAATCTAAGCTGCATCCTACACACACTTGCAAATACTATTTATGTTATCTCAAAAATATCGGAATGCGGTACTGACGCCATGTTTTTATTTTGCTACAGTAGTGACTCACATCAAGTCCTTGAACGGAGCGCGGGCGAATGAGTAATCATGACGTCATTTTGTGGATAGCGAACGCAATTTTCGTCACTCTGTCACAAGACTCGTTAGCTCAGTAGGTTAGAGCACCGATATAATTCAAATCTTGACCATCGGAGGGCGGAGGTTCAAATCCTTCACGAGTCAACCTTTTCGAAATCTTTTTAAGGTTTTTCTTTTGTTTTCTGAGTAACCTTGGTCGGTTGAGCTTGTGTATAATGGAGTTCTTGAGATTGTCTACCGGGAATAAGGTATCGAAATAATAAAATACATCTTGATAACTGCGGCTATTCCAAGGTGTCACTAGAAAAGAATACCTGAACGGATTATATAAAGACCGGCAAAAGAACATTTTAAAATAAAAATACTTGTTCCCTTGCGATTTCTGCCAAATAAAGATGAATGAAAGAAAAGGAAAAAAACGTTTATTTCACACAGCTAAACCGGTAGACAGAGACAAATATAAGTACCTAACAAAAATATTAAAACCAGATTTATACATTTAGTTAAAAAAAGAAAAAACTATCTATCGTTATTTACCTAAAATCCAAAAATGATCTGAGAGCTAACATACAAATAGTTACTTAAACAACTATTTGTTGTGTTTTATAAGTTAAATATGATATTGATCATAGAACGTGCGTCTACCGTCATCTTACTTGATAGTTGCAATTATACTATTACATTTTTCAATGGGTGTGAGCCTGGAGATCTGTCACACAGGTCTCGAACCCAGTATAGACTCCAGCTCTCACTAAGGTTTATTTTATGTTGCAACTTGGAACTATGAACAAGCAATGTACCTTTTTGAGAGAAATAAATAAATATTATTATTATTTGTTGGTATAAGTACATTTTTGTATCTCGGCGCGGGTGTGCCGGTTATTAGGCTAACACGGGCCAAAGCCAAGTGCTAACCTTAAATCGTGACAGATGAAGATATGTGCGATGATGCGATTCGATTTTGCGTTGCGTGGGTGTGATCGTGTGCCTGGGGGAATGGCTGCGTCTGTGTACGTACGGTGAATGATGATTGTAGCTGTGATATTATTATTAGTTACCCAAACATAAATAAAATCCTACTGTAAACCTTCGAACACACGTGATTCGTGACAGTATACGAAGACAATGGTGCTGATTTATCTTGTTCACAAACTTAACTAAGTTTAGGCGTGAAGAAGAGCATTTAAATAATATTAGTACGGATAGTTGAGTGTTGACGGCCATTACTGAGAAGATTTGGCTGGCTAGTTTTAATATAATTGTAACAGGTTTTATTATATTTTTATTCGTGTATCCACTTTAGAACCTTTTTAATTAATAGTGCAGTTATATTTTATTATAACTTAGCAGTCTCAGATTAGTAAACAGAAGGCAGATAGATAGCGCGGAACACCGCGAGTGAGGTCAACAAAGCAAATACAAAACCAAAAGCGAATACAATCTCGAGTCAGTACGGCACGAAGCGTCGCGCCGTAAACATGTCACAGAAAATATTCATATTTTCGAGAATGATGCCGTCTTTTGTTTTTAAACATTGCAAAAATTGTTCCCTAATTCAAAAGAAAGAAGATGGAGTACCTTTTTATGGATTAATATGGTTATTTTTGCCTTTTTGGATGTTATTTTATTTGGAACACAAAACCTCAACAGTAATCTGTCGGTGTTGCTATTTTTTGTGAAAAAATTTACCCCTAAGTTGGGAAATATGTATTGGACACAGGATTATCGATCTACAAGAATATTTATTTCGAGTGTTTTTTTCTTTTTGGTTGGTATGTTTGTATCATGTGTGTGTACTTATCTTGTATGTGTCAAAAGTCTTCGTTAATAAAACTAGTGAATGTTTTGTCTCTAACTAAAATTATGTACACCAGTCGATTCGCCAACATAAAGTAAATATAGTAAAAAAACAGTAAACAGAAAAAGATGACAACTAATATTTTATATTCTGTCCTTTTCTTTAAGAAATGGAAAGAGACAGATGCATTTAACTAAAATTTAGTAGTTTGTGAATAAGAGAATAAATTAGCGCGTTCAAGTTTCAAACAAACAAACTTTTTAGCTTTATAAAATTGTTATACACCTAAGCACTTTATTATTTATACCCCTAAGTTGTTCCATAATTTTAAATACAATAAATCAATTATTATTTTGTACTATCTGCCCGCTTTCAGCTTAGCCAGGGTCCATTTTTTTTAATCAATGTTGTCATACCAACATTGTCCTGACAATTACAAACACAACAAAGTAGATTCACCTAATTAGGCGTAGCAGTTCTTATGCTACGCGCGTACCTGCATACTTTTAGTAAATTCATAAATTGATTTTAATTAATATAGACAGATAAGAATGAAATATTACGGGTAATTTTTCATCATCCTGGCAACCGGAACGCACACAGAGACGACGTGTTCTTACAGCGCAGTCACGTGGCAGTCACGCACACATGTCTCGACGTTCGCCGCACTCGTAATGTTCCGCGCTGTCTATCTGCCTACTGTTTTATAATCTGAGTTAGCAGTATTCTAGACAACAATTACTTGTTTTTTTCTCCTTTTTAGTTTATGAAATACTTACTTAAAACGTATTACTTTATTTATTAGGATTTTTTTATTATTTTTTTCTTTGCGGTAACATTTTCGACAAAGTTTAGAGATTGTATCCAGACCAGACCGTTTATTTTATTGACAGTAGCAGTGTCACAGTGACAGTGTTTTTACCTGTAACATTCCACCATGGAAGTTCAAATATTTGCAGGCATTTTGTTTTACGCTACTGAAAATTTTTCATACAACAAAAGAAGTTCAGTTGCAGCGGAGTTGCGGTTAAGCTCAACTCGAGTTCTTGCTATTTGCAGCTTAACAACGGGTAGCATGTAGCAATAAAATATATATAATATCAGCCTATAACTGTCCCACTGCAGGGCAAAGGCCTCTTCCCATACAGAGAAGGTACGAGCATTAATCACCACGCTTGCTCAAGGTGGGTTGGCGATTTCGGACTTATATTTACTACAAGTCCAGGTTTCCTCACGATGTTTTCCTTCACCGATGTCTGTGATGTCTAAGATAAACTTTAGAAAGTACATATGAATTGAAAAAGTCACATTGGTACTTGCCCGGATTCGAACCCACAAACTCTTACATGAGAGGCGGGCGCCTTAACCACTAGGCCATCACGACTTCCATAAATATATGCAACACTAAAAACATCAACGTTACCCTCGAAATTAGAACATGTGTGAATCTGTCTTTTAATGCCTAACTAGTTAAAATTAAAATTTCAAATTAAAATTCAAAAAAAATATTATAATAAAAAAGGTTGACTCGTGAAGGATTTGAACCTCCGCCCTCCGATGGTCAAGATTTGGATTATATCGGTGCTCTAACCTACTGAGCTAACGAGTCTTGTAGCTGTTCGGTAAAAATAGCGTTCACTATCTCCAAAATGTCGTCACGATTACTCATAGATACATTAAGTCCAACTGGTCATCAATATGACTAATAAATGATAATACTTTTCCTAAGTATTATTTACTAAAACGTACAGCTAATTAAATCGACAGAGAACCCATTAGAGTTTTTTTTTACAAACATGAGTGGGGTTTAGTCAGTAAGAGTCTGACATTCCCTCCCGCCTCAGAAATTGTCGTGATGGCCCACCTCTCGTGTAAGAGATTGTGGGTGGTTGTGGGTTCGAATCCGGGCAAGCACCAATGTGACTTTTTCAATTCATATGTACTTTCTAAAGTTTATCTTAGACATCACTGACATCCCGTGCCTCGGAAAGCACGTGAAGCCGTTGGTCCCGGTTGTCATTCGTAGAACTTTGACAGTCGTTACGGGTCGTCAGAAGCCAGAAAGTCTGACCAGTCTAACCATGGGGTATCGTGTCGCCTAATTACTGGGCTATGGAGGTCTGATAGGCAGTCGCTTCACGTTAAACACTGGTATCCAGCTGAATCCGGTTAGGCTGGAAGCCGACCCCAAAATAGTTGGGAAAAGGTTAGGGAGATGATGATGATGACGATAGAAAGACTGAGTGCTGATTCTCTTGTTCAAAAACTTAACTAAATTTAAGTTAAGTGCATCTTTCTCTTTCCATTTCTTAAAGAAAAGGACAGAAGATACATTTTTTTTTTATAACTTATGGGCTTGCTCTTGGTCCCAGACTAGTCCGAGGGCATAGACGGGGCCTACGATGGAGCGAGCTCACCCAAAAGATGCCTATGCACTCTTCTCTTGAATACATCCGGGTTATATGCTTTTGGAAACACAGACGCCGGCGAAAATTCCATTCCTTTGCGGTGCGCATAATAAAGGATTTCGAAAAACGCTGCGTGCGGATTCGAGGAATATCGACCAAGAAAGGGTGGTATCCTGCCGTACGTCTGGATGTCCGGTGGTAAAACGGAGACGGGGGAATGAGCTCGTGTAGCTCATGAGCACACTCACCGAAGTGCAATCTGTAAAATACCGCCAGGCAGGCAACTTTACGCCGATGTGCTAGAGGTTGCAGTTGGGCCACCAGCTTCTTGTCGCCAATCAACCTCCTGGCTCTGCGTTCTACCGAATCCAATGCGGCCAGTTGGTATTTGGCTGAGCCATCCCATAGGTGACAGCAATACTCCATACACGATCGGACTTGAGCTTTATAAAGTGTTAGAAGCTGTCCCGGCGTGAAATATCGCTTAACCTTGTTAAGGATGCCCAGCTTTTTCGCCGCAGTCAGTGCTTAATCCTTATTAATTATTTTAGTTTAATCCTGTCAAATTAGACAGCACCTGTAGAAAATTTACGTATATTTAGACGCCATGTTTTTAAATCGCGTCTAAATTATCTATGGAGTGTCTAAATTTGACAGGACTTAACTAATATTGTATTTTCTGTCTTTTTCCTAATTAAATAGAAAGAGAAAGATGCACTTAACTGTGCTGACTTCTTCTCTTTGAGGCGCGCGTGGAACACTAACGCGCCGTCGACGCGGTAACCCACTCATGTTCCTTCGGTTGCCCTTTATGTTCCGGGGTCACGGTAACTTTTATAACTACTCCGCAACCCCGGAGTGCTTATGTACAGTTAGCAAAGTATATAAGTATACAGGGCCGTCAGATACAGTTTAAGTTTTCTCAAAAACCCACGGATATTTTCTAATAAAAATTTAAACTGTAGTAGAAAATTACTAGTTCTTCAATTAGGTTAAATTTCATTTGAATACATTCATTAGTTTTCAAGAAAACCTCAATTGTAGATGACGGCGACTTATATACTTTGCTGACTGTACACATACCAATATTTATATAAAATCTTTTGCATTGATGGAGATTGTGACTTGATTATGTACTTTCAAATCAAATCATCTGATGGTCTGTTATTGTTTCGTTCGGCAGCAAATAACTCTAATGGGTTCTCTGTCAATGTGTGTATGTAATTAGCTGTACGTTATAGTAATTAATACTTCGGAAAAGTATTATCAATTTATCATTCATTAGTCATACTGATGGCCAGTTGCAGTTGGACTTAATGTATCTGTCGCAGTCATCTGGTTGAATCAGCTATTTGATTGTATGACTAGCGCGTTTATTGAATGACGACATTTAATTGAATGACTAGACCGAAAGCTGATTGAACAAGCGTCACTCAACGTCCAACTAGATAGCTGATTGTAGCATAGCCCTTTTAACAGAGCGGACGTAAAATCAGTCAGGTGATTGAAATTTAGTTCATTTTTTTCCACTGCGGCGTTAGTAGTCACCAAAACAAACATGGCGTAAAACAGCTCGCGCAGATAGCTCTGTCTCTTGATATTATTTTAACTAAACCTTCTTTAAAGTTTTTTATGTGAATAAAGGTTATTTATTATTTAAAGTGACTTATTTGTAATAAAATAGTGTGACAGCATGGATTTACCTTCTAATATGCCGCCGCCGGCTACTTTTAGAGTTATTTTTTAAATTAAAATCATAATAAAGTGTGTCATGTCATGTTCTCATGTTTGTTATGTAAAGGAAGTTAAGTTTTTAAGTTGCAAACTTATGTCACCCTAAACAAACATTACAAAGTCGGCTATATCCCACTTAACGACAATGCTAAATGACGTTCAGTCAAGTCGTTGAACGTTACATTAAACAACTTGACGAGTTGTCCTTCAGTCATTCAATTAAATGTTGCCATTCAATAAACGCGCTAGTCATACAATTAAGTAGCTGATTCAACCAGATGACTGCGACATATCTATGACTAATCGTGGTGACGTAATTTTGGAGATAGTGAACGCTATTTTTGCCAAACAGCTACAAGACTCGTTAGCTCAGTAGGTTAGAGCACCGATATAATCCAAATCTTGACCATCGGAGGGCGGAGGTTCAAATCCTTCACGAGTCAACCTTTTTTTATAATATTTTTTTAGAATTTTCATTTGTTTTCTAGCTAATATTAGTCGATAACCAGTTAGGTATTAAAAGACAGATTCACACATAATTCTAATTTCGAAGGTAACGTTGATGTTTTTTAGTGTTGCAATATTTTATTGCTACATGCTACCCGTTGCTAACCTGCAAATAGCAAGAACTCGAATTGAGCTTAACCGCAACTCCGCTGCAACTGAACTTCTTTTGTAAAAATACTGACAAATTAATTTAAAGTACAGAACTGTGGAAAACCTTTCAACGACCAACCGACAGCCGGCTGCCGGGCTGTGTCTTCCTATTGTGTCTCGAATCACGTGTTTCGAAGGTTTAAAAATGATTTTTTGGATAGTTTGTAAATAAGATAATTCTATTTCATGGCTCGACATTTCATGAATATCTCCTATCTGTTTTCTTTAATAGTAACATTTAAGTTGTTTCTTATAACATAGTACTTTACAATGTTTTAGAAATGACATAACAAACTACTGAGAAAAAAAGTTGCAAAAAAAATCACGTGCACGCTTGAAAATCGTTTCTGCACACACAAGTTCGAAGCACTTATCAAAAGCATAACATAACGCGGGTGAAAACGCGGTGATAGCTACACATATTAAAATGTACGTAAGTATAACACATCTTCTATATAAAAGGAAAGTCGTGTTAGTTACACATTTTATAACTCATGAACTACAGAACCGATTTGGCTGAAAATCGGTGGGGAGGTAGCTTAGGACTAGGGGACGGACATACAATACTTTTTATCTTCTATTTTTAGTAACCAAAAATCTGATATAACGCGGGTGAAACCGCGGGGGACAGCTAGCATATGTATAAAATGAGTGAAGTATTAATTCCACGCGAGCGGTAGTATGTTAATTACATCGTAAGGGTGAGTAATCGTGACGTCATATTGGAAATAGTGTACGCTATTTTCACCGATCTGCTGCAAGACTCGTTAGCTCAGTAGGTTAGAGCACCGATATAATTCAATTCTTGACCATCGGAGGGCGGAGGTTCAAATCCTTCACGAGTCAACCAGTTGTATTCGTTTTTGCTGGTGATTTAGAGAATCAGTTTGAGACAGAGGCCTTTTCTTTTGGGGAGTGGGAAATCATCAAATGACTTCTCCCGCCATGCGGCGGGAGGTCAGACTTTTACTGATTAAAACCCACGTCCGTGCCCAGTTGTCAATTGTAGATAATAAAAAAAACACTAATCTGTTCTGGTGATAACACATATATGTGATTGCAGCTTGTTTTGTACATTGCATGTGGTGGTGAGTAATGATGACGTCATATTGGAGATAGTGAACGCTATTTTCACCAATCTGCTACAAGACTCGTTAGCTCAGTAGGTTAGAGCACCGATATAATCCAAATCTTGACCATCGGAGGGCGGAGGTTCAAATCCTTCACGAGTCAACCTTTTCCACTTTTTATTGCTAATATTGCTTGTACCTAAATCCTATAGGTTTAGTTTAGGTAGTGAACATAAGCAATGTTGACAATGGTGCCGATTCTGTTGTCCCAAAAATCGCTAAACTACACTAAAAATCGCAAAAATTTGGTTAAGTCCTTTCAAACAACCTAACTCAAGCAGAGCTTGTACTATGGTGACCAGACAACTAATTATACTAGCTGGCCCGTGCCCACTTCGTTGGGCGTCAAACATTTTAACTTAAAACTCGAAAACATGCGCTTCCCCAGACATAAGACTGAGCTAGATCGATTTCTCGTCCCCGAAAACCCCCACATATCAAATTTCAGCGAAATCGTTAGGGTCGTTTCCGAGATCACATGCTTTTTCAAGCAATTAGCGCCATCTGCCGGGCTGATTTGTGAATCTATACCATCCAGGGCGCCACTCAAACGCATACAGAAATATTCATTTAAATCGGTCAAGCCGTTTAGGAGGAGTTCAATGACATACACACGCACAGCAGAATTATATATGTAAACAAAGTGCTTGACCCTTTATTTATTTTTGATTCATTGCGTAAGAACTTTTTGTTGTGTTGTCGTCGTTTGAACTCCTTGTATTTTTGGTCTGAATGACAGCATGATGATTTTGTTTTAAAATGTCTTATAGAATTATAATTTTACTTTCAGTATTTAATTACTTAATAAGAAATATTTTAGTGAAGCAATAGCTTTAATTGTTGTTTCTTTGTTAATTTTCAGGTAAGTTGATTGATGTATGTTTGGTATTTGTGTTAGACAACGTTCTGTAACGTAATAAAATATTCTTTGTTAATTTTCAGAGCAACACATTATTGTTTTATTGTTCACATAAACACATTATAAAACAACAATTCTACAGCTATTAGTAAGTTGTCCTAAAAGAAATATGGAGAAATACAGATTCGAATTCATGGTCAAAGCCAGTGAAGATGTAATAAAACTTTTTTTCAAAAAAATAATAACCGCCTTCAAAAACTAAAAACCCAAAAATAACTAAAATTTTGGAAGTCGGTGGCAACACAAATTGACTGGCAGAACAGAAGCCACCGACTTCCGAAATTTTAGTTATTTTTGGGTTTTTAGTTTTTGAAGGCGGTTATTATTTTTTTGAAAAAAAGTTTTATTTATTACTTTTTAGTGTCGACTCCCAATGTAGATATAGAAACTTGAAGAAAAAACACACATCGTCTATGAATATTTCGTCATTTTTTTTTTGTTCTTGGTGAATTTTTCGAGAACCACTGAACCGATCGCCACAAAATTTATATGGGACCACCCCTGAATCATGACTTATCAAACAAAAAAAGAACCATCAAAATCCGTTTACAATTGACGGAGATATCGCGTAACAAACATACAAAAAAAAAAAAAAAAAAAAAAAAGAACATACAGACGAATTGAGAACCTCCTCCTTTTTTGAAGTCGGTTAAAAACAAATGTCATTTGTGTAACGACAATCACGGATTTAGATGGCCGGACCTTTACGATCCCAGATAAGTTACAGCCTGTAAGATTACATGATGCAATAGTACAAAGCCAGATCTATCAAAAAATTACGGCTACGTTACAAAGACGTCATGAGAAACGACAGGTGTGGGTATCCATGAGTCCAGAGATGAAGTCGGTTTATTGTGATCAAGACGGAAATAAACAATTTATGGGATACCTATTGGAAGAACAAACAGTACCGCAAACTCCTACAACAGGGATTTCAGCAGAAACACTAGCAAAAATCATGGAGAGTGTTGCTGAGATGAAGAAAAGTTCATCAGAATCCTGCAATATGAAGAGGATGGCAGAGATGTTGGTTATCCAAAAATTCAATGGCAAGATCACAAATGTGTCACAGTGGATGGAGATCTTTGAGGCTGAATGTTCACGTATAGGGATAGAAGAAGATGTCAAAAGAATTGAAATTTTTAGGTTATTTTTAGAAGATTCGTGTTTAGACTGGTATGGTTCCATGCTGATAAAGCATACAATTAATTCAGAATGGACAGTATGGAAGAAAAACTTTTGTGAAACATATGCAGATAAGAGTTGGTCTCCGATCAGGTATGCGATGTTATTTAAATACAGACAGGGTTCATTACTAGAGTATGCGTTAAAGAAAGAAAGACTACTTTTAGAAATAAATAAGTCCGTAGATAAACTCACTCTAATTGATCTAATTGCTACCGGGTTACCAAACTATATTGCAGATAAGATAGATAGACAAAGTTTAAAAGAAACTGAAGATCTATTTAATAATATTAGAAGTTTAGAGCATATTGTAAATAGGAAAACAATTGATAAAAAGGTAGAAGCTCTTGAAGGTAAAATTAAAGGAAAAAATCTGAAACCCTTGATTAGTCCGTGTAATATTTGTGAAAAAGAAAACAAAGGTAAACGTTACCACACTGAATCTCAATGCTGGTTCAATTTTAAAAAGAATGACGGGCAAAAAAGAGAGCAAATAAGGAGTGTAAACAATTCTGAATTAGAGACAGAACTAAATGAAATTAACCCAAAAAACTAATAGTGCCGCCATTAATTAAAATCAAATTACTTATAAATGACAAATTTGAAACATTGGGTATCTATGATTCCGGATCCAATGTGTCCTTAATAAATTCAAGGTTATTATCTTTAAAAAACATACCTGCTTATAATAAAAATGCAGGTTTAAAAACAATTAATGGCGTGAAAAAGGCAATAGGAATGGTAACTCTAAAAATTAAAATATTTGATATTGAAAAACATGTTAATATTTTTGTTGTAGATGAAGACAACTTTGACTATGATTTCTTAGTTGGGTTAGATTGTATACAACAATTTCATTTAATTCAGAATGAGAATTTAAATATCACTCAAAACAATAAAGACTACAAAAAAAATAAAGAAAAACCTATGTACACTGAAGCAATTCCTGGCTGTACAGGTAGTGACATAGGAAATAAAATAAAAGAAAATATTAGTGAGAGTAGAGAAAGAGTAGAGTATTCAATAAACTTTAATGAAAATTTAGTAGTCGATAATTTTGATATATCGGTAAATAATTTAGATCATAAACAAAGGTCTGAAGTTGATAGATTAATATGCAAATATAAATCAATTTTTGCAAAAGACAAATATGATATAGGTACTGTAAAAGGTTATAAAGCCCATATTGATATAGAGGCAGATACTTTGAGCAGAAACCCTGTTTTAGAATCGTATGAAAATCAGGAAAGTTGCTTAAAAGTTGTAAATTTAATTAAATTAGAAGATATACTAAAAGACCAAGAAAAAAATAAAGATATAAAAGAAAATATAAATAAACATATTTTCAAAAATAATATATATTATACAAAGATAGGAAAAAATGAAAAGATTGTATTAACTGAAGAGCTAAGTAAAAATATTATAAAACATGTACATTACTACTACTGTCACATAGGAAGACAACAAATGGAAAAAAAGATAAAACCCTTTTACCATGCAAAAAACTTATTGGATAATATCAGAAATATTTCCGAAAATTGTGATATCTGTATAAAAAATAAATCTAGAGGAAAATACAAGTTTGGACTAATGTCCCATTTAGGTCCAGCTACCTATCCATTTGAAATAGTGTCTATAGACACCATAGGAGGATTTGGTGGTACTCGGTCAACCAAGACATACTTACATCTTCTAGTAGATCACTTCACCCGTTACGCCTTTATTTTGACATCCAAAACACAAAATGCGAATGATTTTATAAAACTTGTAAAAAACGTAAAACAAGATTACAAAATTGGCTTAATACTATCAGACCAACACCCAGGTATACATTCAAAGGATTTCAAAGATTTTTTGCATAAAGAAAATATACAAATAGTTTTTACTGCTGTAAATGCGCCATTTTCAAATGGATTGAACGAAAGATTGAACCAAACATTGGTTAATAAAATTCGTTGTAAAACTAATGAAAGGAAAGATAAAATTGCTTGGACAACTATTGCTCACGAATGCACTGACAAATATAACGAGACTGAACATAGTGTGACGGGGTTCGCCCCAAAATATTTATTGGAAGGAAGAAATGTGGATATTCTACCAGATGAATTGAAACAAAATAAAACACAGAAAGATCTATCACAAGACCGAAAAATTGCTTTAGAAAATAGCATAAAATCACACAATTATAATAAACAAAGATTTGATAAAAATCGAAAACATTATGAACTAAAAGTCGGAGATTTTGTTTATGTTGAAAACGGGAATCGGTTAAACCGTAAAAAACTTGATGAATTGAAAATAGGACCTTATCAAATAGTAGAAAAAATATCAAATTCAATTTACAAAGTGAACACTGGTCACAAAAAGTCAGAGTCTAATCTTTTCCATATTACAAAACTTATTCCAGTAGTGGAATAAGCAGCTTCGAGGGGGGGAGATGTAAACAAAGTGCTTGACCCTTTATTTATTTTTGATTCATTGCGTAAGAACTTTTTGTTGTGTTGTCGTCGTTTGAACTCCTTGTATTTTTGGTCTGAATGACAGCATGATGATTTTGTTTTAAAATGTCTTATAGAATTATAATTTTACTTTCAGTATTTAATTACTTAATAAGAAATATTTTAGTGAAGCAATAGCTTTAATTGTTGTTTCTTTGTTAATTTTCAGGTAAGTTGATTGATGTATGTTTGGTATTTGTGTTAGACAACGTTCTGTAACGTAATAAAATATTCTTTGTTAATTTTCAGAGCAACACATTATTGTTTTATTGTTCACATAAACACATTATATATATATAAAGATATACCTAGAATACCAATAAATGTTATAGAAAAATTACACCCAGACACAGAATAAACAATTATGCTCATCACACAAATTTTGTCCTGGGTGGGAATCGAACCCATGACCTCCGGCTTAGCAGTCAGGGTAACTAACCACTAGACCAACAGGCATGACCATCAAATAACACATAGTCAAACCTTCGAACACACATGATTCGAGACACAATAGAAAGACAATAGCAGCGCGACAGCCAGCTGTCGCTTGGTCATAGAAAGATTAAGAAATGTTAGACATCCATACAACTGAAGTGTTCGCTAACTGTCTTCTTGATGCGATAAGACTATAGCTAAAATGTGACCAAAACGTAGAAAATAAGTGACAAATTCATCAAAAAGGTTGACTCGTAAAGGAATTGAACCTCCGACCTCCGATGTCCAAGATTTGGATTAATATCGGTGCTCTAAACTACTGAGCTAACGAGCCTTGTTGCTGAACCGCAGAAACATTGCTTGCTCTCCTCAAATTACACCATGATTATTACTCCTTTTGCAAAACCAAAGTTGAATTTAGATGTGAAACTATTTATGAAAACACTAGCTTTTGCCCGCGGCTTCGCTCGCGTTAGAAAGAGACAAAAAGTAGCCTATGTTACTCTCCACCCCTTCAACTATCTCCACTTAAAAAACCACGTCAATTCGTCGCTCCGTTTTGCCGTAAAAGAAAGACAAACATACAGACAGACAGACAGACACACTTTCCCATTTATAATATTAGTATGGATTATAGTTCCCAGTTGCTAATGTCCATTTCACACGAGGGCAGAACAGTGAGGAACAACAGTGGGCAGTACAGTACTGCTACTGTTTGAAGGCACAGAACAGTTCTGTCCTGTGCGTGGCATGCGATCATACAGGCTGAGATGCTGAATCTGCTCTGAAGGTTCATTATATAAAAATGCAACAACTACCAATCAGATCATCTGAGTCAAATAAAGGAAAGGAAAACGACAGTTAAAAAAAATGGTTGCCTGTAAAGTCGGTTTTACGGGCGAAGATTTTACGTGACAACGTCTTTTACCGATCATAGTTGAGTGGGAGAGAGACGCAAGGCATTCGGCGGGCCTCTCTCTCGTTCGGTGACTCATCGTAACGTTACCGAGCGTTACACTTTTTCATAAGTGACTCCCAGCCGCAACCTAATTTAAGACGTTGTCACGTCAAAAACTAGTATTATTGACGTGACAACGTCTTAAATTAGGTTGCGGCTGGGAGTCACTTATGAAAAAGTGTAACGCTCGGTAACGTTACGATGAGTCACCGAACGAGAGAGAGGCCCGCCGAATGCCTTGCGTCTCTCTCCCACTCAACTATGATCGGTAAAAGACGTTGTCACGTAAAATCTTCGCCCGTAAAACCGACTTTACAGGCAACCATTTTTTTTTTAAACCAGTGGGCGAGACACAGGCCTTTCTCAAATAAACATGCGACGTAATACAAAATATATTGCAAAAGGTGAGTGCCCATGACGTCATTTTGAGTAGTGTGAACTTTGTTTTCCCCGTTCAACAACAAGACTCGTTAGCTCAGTAGGTTAGAACGCCGATATAATATAAGTCTTGAACATCGGAGGGCGGAGCTTCAAATCCTTCACGAGTCAACCTTTTTTATTAAAACTTTTGTAAATGTTGACTTGTTTTCTAGAGAACAACGGCCGGTTCAAGAAACTTGTCACAAATGTCAATAAATAATATTTTGTGTTGCCTATAAGTTTAGCTACAAATTGCAGGAACTTGTTAGAACTTTTCTGTTACGTGTATCATAGCACTGTACGCGCACCGCGAAGCCTGGTTGCCGGTGGAGTAAGACATATATTTATGATAAAGTGAGTGACAGTCCTGGCAGATAACGTTGACTAACTGTGTTCATGACACGACAAAACTAAAGCCAAAACGTAGAAAATAATTGACGGTTTTTTCACCAAAAAGGTTAACTCGTAAAGGACTTGAACCTCCGACCTCCGATGCCCAAGATTTGGATTAATATCGGCGCTCTAACCTACTGAGCTAACGAGCCTTGTTGCTGAACACCAGAAACAGTCGCTCTCCTCAAAATACTTCAGGATTACTCACTCTTCGTGACGTCTTTCAGGAATGAGAACATTGTTTTTTTTTAGGCAACAAGGTCGTTAATTCAATACGTTAGAGCAAAGATTAAGTTATAAGACAAGTCGAAAGTTCGAATCGTTCAAATAATTCCTTTTTATTAAATGTTATTTTAAGTTTTTACAAGTTTTCTAGCTAACTTTAGCCGATTTTAACAAGTCAGCGTCAATAATATCGGTCTAGTAAGAGTCGGATTAACACATGCCTGATTTTCTGGTTTTAATAGATAACAGCATAATCTTGACCATCGGAGGTCAAAGCTTCAAATCCTTCACGAGTTTTTAAATGTTATTTTAAGTTTGATATGAGTCTTTGTTTGTTACGTGAATCAGATCACTGTGAGGACTGGTGACCGGAAAGATAAGAAAAAGATTCCTATCAGGATTTATAGGAGGCTTATATGCCCAAAATTGGTTTGGTGATAGTACAGGTTAAAAAAAACCTGGCCTGGTACTTTTTAAAAATTTATATTAACACATTACTACCTGATGCTAAGGAATTCTTTCTGGCACCCTTTGATTGAGCAAAAGTATTTACACACTTTAGAATAGATAAATAAATACATACGTGTAAATATTTACAAAATAAATATTATTATACTGATTTTACAGGTTAAAAAGAAATGTTCTGGTCAAGTACTAAGATTTTTATTACCAGAGTACCCGATGCTAAGCTGCAAATTGCGTTTATCATCACAAATTCAAATTCGATATAGCATTACCACACTGCGCTTCCAATTTTCCATTGATTCATTATTCATTGATCAAATCCATTGATTGTGTGAAAGATTTTACATACTTCATAAGTCATCAGTACCTATATTAACTAAAAAACAGTTTAGAGTATTTCCGGTAATGACAGTGAATGTCATCGCGACGAGATCACGAGACAATAGTTCGACTAATTGTGAGATGATTAGACGTTACTAAGTATTGACTTTGGCTTAGCCAAGTTCCTGTCTCTATCGTGCACTTGACGTTTGACGGTTGTGTAAGTGACAGGTATTATAGTGCTAAGCCAAAGTCAGTGCTTAGTAACGTCTATTTATCTTGCCATTAAAGTTAGCTAGAAAAACGAAAAAGAGTTTTCATCAAAAAAGTTGACTCGTAGAGGACTTGAACCTCCGACCTCCGATGCCCAAGATTTGGATTAATATCGGCGCTCTAACCTACTGAGCTAACGAGCCTGGTTGCTGACCACCAGAAACATTCGCTCTCCTCGAAATACTTCAGGATTACTCACTCTTCGTGACGTCGTTTTCAGGAATGAGAACATTGATTTTTCGTTAGGCAACAAAATTAAATAAATAAACAAGATCGTTAGTTTAATACGTTATACCGCGTTTACATTCAGCCGTAGTGAGCAGGGAAGTGGACAGGGAAGTGGGCAGGACGATTGTGTAAACGCGATACTTCTCATGCCACTGCCATTGCCACTCGCGCTGCCCGGCGCTCCCCGAAGTGGCGGTTTTTTGTGCGGAAGTCAAAGGACCGGCAGCACGAGGAGCAGTGCGTGTTTACATTCTGCTCCGACGATGCCCAAAATAGTCTGTTGTGTCGATATATCGCATCGTAACCATATCGCATGCGTTTGTATCGATACTCGATATTATCGTAACCCTTTGTATCGATATATCGCATCGTAACCGTATCGCTTGGGTATATTGATTAGGTAGGTTATTTCGTAGGTAAATCTTATTATAACCCTAAATTATATCATTAACATTAAAGAAAGACATACCTTTCTTTCATTTTTAAAATATATTGTAAGTTATAAAAGAAAATTATTTAAAATATATAATTATGAATGGTGCATAATGGTGGTGTGTATTTATTTTTAACAATCACAGTTGCCACTTATTGGCTCTTACACTGCGCCAAAACAATAATTTTGACAATCGCTGTGGATTTATTCCGTTACGAATATCTAAAAGTGTGAATCCGGCTAAAGAAAACAGACGTTCAATTTGATATGATACGTTATGCGATATTTTTTTGGAATACGATATATCGAGGCATATCGTATGGCTAAAATATCGCATTAAATATCGATATATCGTATAGCGCTGTATCGATATTTCGATATATCGCATCTTATTGGGCATCCCCGACGCTCAGTACTCGCCGAGCGCTTGGGGGAGAAAGACGTTCGCTTTTCTTTATAATAATCATCGAAAATGCCGTTCGAATGGAGCAACGAGAATACTATTCGTTTCTTAGAATTACTGGAAACAGAAAAAACTATTTTATATAACCCCTATTCATTTTTAAATACCTATCAAACAATATATCATACGGTAGGATTGAAATTAAAAAAAAACACTTCCCACTTTACATATAGGGGGGCTACCCTAATAAACCATTTTTTTTTTTAATTTTTTTTTTACCACTTCGTCGGCGTGATTGATATACATATTGGTACCAAAGCAGCTTACTAGCGCTAACGCTCACAGAGATTAAGCGAGGACGGACAGACATACAGACAGTCAGACGGACAGACAGACATCGCGAAACTATCAGGGTTCTAGTTGACTACGGAACCCTAAAAAAAACAGTTAAGTAGGTAGGTTGATAATTATGTACTTAACAAAGTTCTATTTCGATGGATAGATCATCCACCATCGTCTACGACGAATATTCTTTTTTTGTATTCGATGTCTTTTTAAACAGCGAACATAATTATTATGTATCGCAAAAAGAGACAGCGCGGCCGCTGTGATTATTTCGACGTCTACCATTGCCGAAACTTGAAAACGAAGTGAGTGGTAAGGGCAGTATACAGGGTGTCCCACGGCTATGCCACATGGAGGGAAAGTACCTTAAATCTTGTAGATAGAACATTTTACTGAAAGAAGACATTATTTGAATTTTAAAAACAATT